>OZ022584.1:12628767-12868978 GCA_963669155.1 Arbacia lixula
CCGAAAAAAAGTGGGGGGGACATGTGATATTGTGTCCCCCCCCCTTCGAAATGGTGGGAGGGGGGGCTCGACCCCCCCCCACCCCCCCCGTCCCCCGGGATTTCCGCCCATGGCTATTAAGAAAAACGAAATTAATCAGATTCACCACCGCGACCGCCCCTCAATCAAAACTCCTTCAGTATCGAACATCATAAACCGTGTGGATAAAGAGAAGAAACACAATAGGAAGCGCAAAATCAATTCGGATCCAAACATAAAAATCCACACAGACACTCCCCCATACACAATTTTACCATGGAGACAAGCATAACATGAAATTAACAACAAAAACATAAAAACATTAACGGTGATTTTGTCGCATCGATGTCGTTCTTCATGCACTAAATGAACCAGACGTCAGCCGGCTGGAAATGAGGTTAGATGTGACGTCACTACACTATTCGTCGCTCTAGTGCGCCATTTTGAAATGAAACTGAGCCAAATTTTGTCGAAAAAGTAATCGTGTTAATATCAACAACATCGTTTTCGAAGGGAGAGCGCTGGGTTAACATTTAAATCCTTGGAAGGATACTGGATATCCTTTGGAGCTTTTTTGAACCCAGCGCCATGGCCGGTGAGTAAATTTTCGAACAGTAGTCGCGAACTACCCATCATTTGAATGACCGCCTACCGCAGTCTCTACGTGCCGTAGCCGGTACCTGGCCATACGATCGCCGGAGAGTTTCGGGGTAGTAGCTCAGCTCAGACTGGGTCATAATAATAGCGACACCAACGGCTTCCGCACGGCCAAATGTAAAACTCGCTACAGTCATTTATATTCTGACTTGCGCATGGAGCTGCCATTTGCAGTTAGAGAATGAAGTTGTTGAACTGATATTTTGATAATTTAACACTTAAATCATAAACCTGTAAACCCCAGCGATTTGAACTGAGGATTATAAGTCGAGTGTAGACTCTAGATCTAGTCTAGGCCTATACTTTATTGTTAGACTTGTCATGCTTGTCTTTATTTCAGGAAATGCAAATCTTACAGCATGCTTAGACTCTAGACTAGTGTGATTTAAGTGAATTTAATTTAAATGAGTCCGAGTGCGAGGCTGTGCATGCCTGTGAATTGATGTCCAAAGCTGCCACACAGCCACAGCACAATGCAGATTATTTAAAATAGCTCGGAATTTGGTAACTCGGATCATCAGGTAGAAGACTTAGGCCTACAGCACTCACTGCATGAGCGGGCTGGTTGCAGTAAGTACACTGTAGATGACAAGCCCAATTCCCACAGCATCACTGCAGAACCACCAGCTTCCAACACTCCTTCTTGCCCAGTGTTATCTGCCTGTGGAACCAGCTTCCTACCCCCATAACAACAGCTCCTTCTCCTGAAGAATTCAGGAGACGGCTGGTGGGATCACGACTGCGGCAGCACTAGAAGAAGGAGTTGTTTTTATTAGCACACAGAACACTTTTTAGTAGCATGTTTTGTTCTGGGCCCATGCAGCATGGCACACTAGCACACAGCACTGGCACCACACAAAGTAGCAACCAAAAAAATACACGGGGGCGGCGGGCGAATTCGCCCCGGAAACACCTAAAAGAGCCCCCGAAACAGGCCAAAAATGCAATTTCGTGGGCGACACAAAAATAGGAAATCGCCCCCGTAACATTTGCCACACGACTACTACAAGCAGCCAATCCTAGCTTGACGGCCGCGCACTGCACTGCGGCAATTTGCACAGCAAAGATTGAGAGCGCGCAAGCAAACACAGCATGTTTCACCGACTCGCTGTACTGCTGAATGCATGCTGTGTGTAATGCAGTATCCATCGCACGTGGAGCGTTTCTTCCATGAGCGCGCGCCCGATATCTATGGTAAGCCGTTCCCGCCATAATGCGTGCCAAAAACCATACGCGTACGTTCTGACTTGCACGCGTATGGTTTTGGCACGCGTTTTGGCGGGAATGGCTCTTCATAGTTTCTTCCATGCGCGCGCGCCCGATACGAATGCATAGTGCATACCTAGCTAGGCCTAGGCGCTGGGCTAGACGGCCAGGGTACCGACGGCCAGTCGGCTATGCATATGATTGTACGTGTACTGTTTATGCAAAGCATACGGGGTACATGAATAATGAATGCTTCCGTGGCGAGCTTTGAAGTTTGAGAAGAACATGGATAAATTCCTGGTTCGAGCGGAAACAACAGGGGATCAGTATCTAATGACCCGTTCATTAGCGGTACGACTAAAGCAAAGAAGTTTTCGGCTTCCCGTACAGCCGCTCGAACCAGGAATTTATCCATGTTTTTCTCAAACTTCAAACTAGCTTAAAAACTTCGGCCGTCAAGCTGCTAGTGCTATGCTATGCATGGCATAGTCAGACGTCAGCGACTCAGTTCAGTCAGAGCCAGGGGCATAAACGTAAACATGCACAGTACATACGGTACGGTAAGTACAATTTGATATAAATCTTGTGATCTAAATTTAAGATTTGATAATTGTTATGTAGATCTAATGTAGTTGAATTTTGAAGATTTTCAATGTCAAGGAATATGAAAAAAAAAATGCACGGCAAACTGTGTTGCCCATGAATGGTCATAACGGGATAGTCACAATAGCTCTCCCGTAGTTACGGCCGCCTTACTAGTCGGCAAACGGGTATGGCAGCTGCTGTGGCATACCAGTTTGCCGACTAGTAAGGCAGCTGTTACTACGGGAGAGCTATTGTTTGATTGTGACTATCCCGTTGTGACCATTTATGGCCGGGCAACACAGTTTGCCGTGCATTTTTTTTTTTCATATTCCTTGACATTGAAAATCTTCAGAGTTTAACTACATTAGATCTACATAACATTTATCAAGTCTTAATTGCAGATTACAAGATCTATATCAAATTGTACTTACCGTATGCACGTTTGTGCCCCTGGCCCTGGCTAGTCTGACTATGCCTGAAAGCCGTAAACTTCTTTGCATTAGTCATATCGCCAATGAAATATTTAACCTGAATCAACTTTTTAATTTGTTAACCCCCCCCCCCCCCCCCCTTTTCGTTTTTTTTTTTTTTGGTCAAACCCCCCCCCCCCTTTCGCCTCCAATTTTTTTAGATTTTTTGGCTGAACCCCCCCCCTGCTCATCAACTTCTTGTCACCCCCCTCCCCCCTTGCAAAAATCCTGCGTACGCGCCTGACACACACACACACACAAAAAAAAAAAAAAAAACGCAAACAAAAACGCGAAATAGCTCCAGAAATTGTAGCCCTGGAAAGTGGAAAAAGAGCCCTGGAAAATGAAAAAGGAGCCCTGGAAAATTTGTAAGTTTCTCCAAAAAGAGCCCTGGAAAGAAAAAAAGTAATTTTTTGGTTGCAAAGTAGACAATACTCTACCAAGAGGACTGTACTTTCACTGGAAGAAGAAGAAGAAGAAGAAGCAGAAGAAGAATTTAGGGCATGTTTATTAGCTCTTAGACTTAGTCTTGCAGAATCTGAATTGCATTGCTCATTAAAACATGTAGATTTAACGATTGAGTCTCAATCTAGATCTTTACCACATGTCAAAATACCAAAATGAAAATGTTGCTTTTCTGGAACCTTTATTATCCCCAATGAATCCATGTCCCAATGGCCCTGCGTTCATTCGGTCACACATACATGTACAGCTGGCATGATTCGGCATGTTCTGTCAGTGTGTTAATGAATGGGGTTTTTCGATGCATGAGCGTGCATGTACAGAAAGCCTGTGAAAAGAAATGGTATAGACCAGGGCCTACCCATTTGCTGACTCGTACATGGCCATAATTAGAGGAGAGCTATATGAGTTCCTGTTGTGACCTTAATCATGGATGGTACAGTTTGCCGTGGACCCAGGAAATGATTTTTCATAGGATGGGAAAGAAAGTGCCGTTCACTCGCTATGCGATGGCACATGTGAAAATCGTAACATCAAATTCACATTCTCCCAAAAGTTCTGAATGAATCCGTCATTTTGGTAAATTCTGATGCTTTTTCTGCGACCCTCTCTTCCTAGCGCAGCAGCCAAGAATTGCGCGATCTTGATTTTGACTAGTGAAGAGGTAATTTTGATTTTTGATAAGTAATTTTTTTCTGTTGCTTTGTGGGAATGACTTGTCAGTGGTGATGTATGTCGATGTGTTTTTGACTTTAGTGTAATGTGTTATGTGTGTTTTTCTGATTTTCCTTGATATTTCTTGAAGAACACTGCCGACGTGACCAAATTATGGACCCGACCGAATCATGGGCACATTATTCTACATGTAGATTTAGAGTAACCTGCCAGGAGATCAGTCAGGTCCTTGGATGGTTTGGAAATGCTGACATTGCCTACCGGTAAATCATAATACTGAATTTTAGGAAAACACACATAATACATTACAGAGTACCAGTACACCAGTACGATGATACACCAGACGGTGGCCTGTACTGTTACCAGAAGAAGAAGAAGAAGAAGAGAAAAGCAGTCACAGACATCACCACTACAAAAATTAACGAAAATCAGAATTGCCTAGAAAAACAGCTGCACGATTTTAAACTGTTGCACTAAGAAGAGAGGGTCGCGGAAAAAGTGTTAACATTTTGGGGTCCAGTCTGAAGTTAGATTAAGGATTATAGCATGTGCTAGTACATAGTTACAGCTAGCAATGGTACTGTATTTCCCATCCTACACTGTATTAAAAAAAAAATATCTCGCTTCATGGCAAACATGACTCTGTCACAACGAGAACTCCTTCCAGTGTTGCTTGCTTCCAGTGTTTACGTGCCAGGGATTGAGTAAGACCAATGGCATGTACACTAATGGGATCTTACCTCTATTACGATTGGCCTACATGATGTGTGCTGGAATAGAGATAGATACGGGTACCCTACACCTACTTTCAGTGTCGTGAGTAGGGACATGATTTAAGCACACTTTTTTAGGGCCAAATCTTTGGCTGAATAAAGATATTTAGTGGTCTACAACATTCTTATGTATTACATCTACAGTAAACTTGCTACTTTAAGCTTCTGATGTTTCATATAATTTCCGAAATTTTGAATCAAAATCTGAACCCCTTTGTATTACGGTAAAAGTTAGAATTCTCTGACTGAATTCTAAGCCACTGATGATCTGTAAGCAAATAGACTGAGATGTGGTAGCTGTAGATCAACCTCCAGAAAAAAAAAGTGACCAGATTCAGTCAGCAGTGCGAGTCTGCAGTGCATGAGTTGGACTATGGGTGATTAAAGGAAAAGCTTTTATTTTGTGCAAGCTAGTAGATAGCATAAGATAATTATAGATGAATATGTTGATAAGGAACAATGGTTGATGATTCCTACATACATACTTAAAAGGGAGGAAAGAAATGAACAGTTTGTGGAATGTTGACAGAGCCTACTCATTAAACTTATTATTGGAGAATAATGTGCTGGTACAGTATTATATTCACCCCTGCTTAGCCTTACAACGTGTGTTTACATTTAATGACGAATCAGATTTCTTGAAATGTTGCCAATGTTGATTCAAGATATGTATATCTTTAAAATCAATACCATTAGATCACAATTTATGAGCAAAGATGAAGCCTCTCATTCTTGTTGAGTCATGTATTTGTTTTTCTCTTTTCTTTGCAGTTTCAGGAAGCGGCGAGGTGCAATGGTGCTTTTCTCAAGTGAAAGGAACTGTTGACGATGATGTAACTGAAGGTAAGCTTTTCCTCTTTGTCACTTTATTGCAGCAGTAAAGTTTAATTGACTTTCCAACTAAAATGTGGAAAGAATTCTTAAAAGTTTCACTTGGAGGTATTTTTATCCTCCTTTTGGTGGCCTTGGAATGTTGTTTTTTCATCCAATACGTCCAGTAGTCCTTTTCATTGTTATTGATGTAAGCCAGAGTTCCGACCCATGATACAGTCCTGGCTTGGATTGATCTGGATGGTTGGAACATTTTCCAATAGCAATGCGAAAAGAAAGCCAAATGAACAGCCTGATTTAAGATAATGGGCTTAGCTGGGATGCTACAGTAATTAAAAGGGAATATACTGTACTGGAAACTGGAAAGACAAAAAGCCTTTTTGCTAATTAGTGTTTAAGTCACAAATCCTCAAATTATTTGGGCCGGACATTTTGAGGATTTGTGATTTAATCACTAATTACTCAATGTGGATGAATTGAGAGCAAATAACTTTCAGCAAGTTTCTTAAGTGGACAATGAATTTAAGACCATTGGCGAGAAGATTGCTCATGATCATCCTTATTGAAGGCTTATTTGTCTTCCCAGTACAGTGTTTTCCCTTTGAAAGGCCACTGCAGAATACATGATTCTTCACAATTCCGTGGTCATTTAAGGGCCTGTGACTGGAAATGTTTATGTGATGTCACCTACTTGCAGCAATCCCATGACCAGGTCCTGCAAGTCAGCCAGCTGTAGAGTTTTACCACTGATCAGATTGTATCGTCTGTGCTGGTCTTCATAGACGCCAGGAGATGCTAAAGCGATAAGAGTAAAGAGTTGTGCTGGTGTCTCATCATGATTGTTCCAGACTTAGTTTGTCTTCGTACATGTATACAAACAAAGAAAAATAGTTTAAGAGGGGTTGCTTCGCAAGTCCTGGCAGCGATAAATGGACACATGTACATGTTATGTATTAAAGCCTACTGATGACATAAACACCTTTTTCTCAGGCATTCTTTGTGGTATTTTTGGGACTAAACTGACCTGAGCCCCCATGTATTTTTTTTCCCATCATGTACATGTATGATTGTTATGGGCATGGGTTAAGCTTGGCTGGTAACATGAAGAGTACCGTCTGTATTTAGGTCAGGCCCGCCCTGGGCTTTGCTGGGCCAAAAACGTGTTTACAACAGTATGATTGCATCCAAGCTTGTATAGGTTGAAATCAAACTTGTATTTGTGCACTAGCTGTACATGTACAGTCCCCTGTCCCAAGTTCCCGCCCGATATGAATGCATAACTCTGACCCAGACCTGCATGATCGTCAACAGAGCTAAGATGGTATTCAATTTGATAGTGTATAATGCTCCATGATTTATTTATTAATGTAACCGTTTATTTTGGTTTATTGTGGATTAAGAGTCTTATGCTGTAGATAAAAATGACTGTAAATGATTTGAAATGACTGTGTAAAGACCGGTATACAGTACATTTGTACATTCATGCACACAGGCTCTTTTGTTGCCTTTGCTATGGCTAAATTGCTATAGTTCCTGCTAATTTCCGTACTAGAGATTCCCTTTAATTTGAGCAGAGATGGGTTTTATCCTGACAGGGCTTGCCCTTAACTTTTATGAAGGTGGCCATCATGTAACTCTGGGAGTCGGTCCAAGTGAATGACAGGAAGCCTCCACTCTCCAGTCTGGTTCCCGGTTTGAAGTAAAAAGTGAAAAAAAAACTATACTGTAGATGAGACCGCTGGTCTTTTTATGTGTTGAATTTGGGTAAATATTGATGGAAAAGTGTGATTATTAAAAAGCACATGTATGCAAGACGTACTATCGTAAATATTCATACACCTTGTAAGCTATCAAAGTCCGGGGCTAGCGATTTTGAATGTGAACATGATGGACTTCCTTAGCTGGGTTGAAGAAAATAGTATGAGGCTAAGAAAATTATGGGGCTAACAATAGTACGGGGCTAAGAAAACCCAATGTAAAAAGGGTACAAATGGATTTTCAGGTGGCCCAGACTGAGCGATGAGTGATTCGAGAGTTTCAGATGGGTGGATGCCGTGTCAGGTGGCTATTGGCCCTCTGGCCAATTTGTGGACTTCTGTTAATGGAGAGTGTTGTATCCATAGTTAGAGTGTTGTTAGTTGGTTACCTCATGTCAGTACAGTTCAGGGCAAGTCCAAGGATACATGTACATGTACAATGTACATGTATATCCCCTCAGATGTGAAACATTTATCTTGATGTGATAGTAAGGCCAATGGACCTCATGGTTCCTGAAGATTGTTTGGCCTTCAGAATCCGACAATTCAACTAGCAACATCAAAGTGTGGAAGGTCAACTTCAGCGACACTTTCACAGTGTAAAAGGTCAAGTGACACTATTCTGATCATAGCCAAGAATCTATCTTCTATCCCCTTGAGTATCTCCATGACTTCCTTATTATCCCTGGTATGCAACTTAAGAGTACAATAAGTACAGTGTACGCATTTGAGCGTAACACTGTAAAGTGCACATACAAAGCCAACTTGCACATCCTGCTTGTATGTCACTTGGACTTTGGTCAATGAATAGGGCCAAGTGAAGGTCCCAGGAAGGGGCCTTTGTCCTCACTAACTTGTGGACTCCTGAGAAGTTGATGATCAGAGATCATGTCCAATGTCAACCATTACACGATTCTTAGGTACCAGGCAAAATTCAGAAGAGGTCAAGCGACTGGTAACACTTTTGCTCATAGAAGTGCAATTGAACTATCTTTAAAACAGGTGGCATCGCGATGAAGTACCCGGTCATTACCTTGAATGCTTTATAATGTGCAGCGGTATGATAGGGCTTTGTGGGCACCTGCTCCAAGACAGTGTTTACCGAATGTCTTCTTAATATATTTCTTCAAAATTATGAATAAGTACACTTTGATCTTAGCAGTGTTTGAGGTTAGCTGTTTATTCTCAAGTGTCTCCCATTTACAAATAATGTCATTTGTATTGTAATTCATTTAGTACATTTATTTTATAGCACCCAGAAATTCTCCAATGACTAGCTTTATATTTCTGTATTAGGATTGCTAGCTCATTGGAGCCATTATATTTCATTTGATTTACTACCTTGGTGATTAATGCATGTAACAATTTGAACTACATGTAAATGTATGTAAATGAACATGTTGGTGAACATGTCACATACAACGAACCTGTTGAATGTTACTGTTATGTTCTTTATAGTACATACGTGTAAAGCTACCCTGTATATACACTCTACACTTTGTGGTACATGTACATGTGGAGTATCATTTTGTTGACTAAGACATATACATGTACATAGTACTGTACATGTAAAGTCAAACAAGCATACAATGATGTCATGGTTGAGATTTGCCATTCAGAGATACATGTACTGTACATGTACTGTTACATCCGATACTTGTATTGCTTGCATAAATGAGCAAACTAAAACCCACACTGCACTGCCCTGGACGTAAGGCTATTAACTAGATGCAAGCGGACACTCCATCTTCCCCCACACATCTTTAAATGTCAAAGTGGCATAAATAGATCGAGCTGACTGTGTTTGGGGCTCGTGTTGCTTGCAGTGGCCAACTATTCTGCTCAATCAAGCAAACAGAGGAATTGAAATATTGGGAGTCAGAAGTAGGTCAATAAGCCCAGTGCACTGGTACAACTGTTGTGGTCAATACATAAAACACTGAATGTGCATTCTGTACAAATTATAAGGCTGACATATGTAAATGTATGTAGTGTACATATCAGGGAACTAATTACATGGAGATTACTTACTAAGCATGATATCATTACTAAACACCATATGTGCATTATACATGTATCTCTTGACAAAATTACATTTTTCACAGGGGATCTTTTGTTACTCAGCATAGCCCTTTTTTGCAATGCAAGGAATACACAAGTAACTCTGAGCCCTTGTATATTTTGTTCACTGACATGTACATGTATACTATACATAGGTATCTGCTCAGTGGAAGATGTATTGATGCATGTACACAATGTGTACATGTACATTGTATGACCATTACTAATGATTATAATAGGTCCATTTTGCTCTGATGTTAAATGCAATAGTGACCAGGGCTCTACAAACCCACTTGCCCGATTGCCCGTCCGGGCAAGTGGTTATTTTCCACCCAAAAATATGGAAATAACATTGTTCTTACACATATGCGAGAAAATTAATGTGAATGTGTCTCGTATCATGTCAAACCAGGCAAACACAGCTGAGATTGGAGTGAGATCACTGACATTTTGTCATGAAAATTCGTCTGAAACTCTGTTCCGTGGACACTGCCATCTTGAACTGAAAAATAAATTCTGCTCATATGCGCGATATCCGCATTACCGATATTTTAACCAGATAAGAGCACTGGCTTGCGATCGCGAATGTGCGACTGCGCGATGTGAAATTTTTCGTAACAGCTGTGTTTATTTGTGTGTCCACATACCGTATTTACGTGGATTGCTACATATGGGACTGTAATGTGAAAACGTGTGTAAGTGATTGTTGTATGAGTTCTGCACATATACCTGCTGTGGAGCAGCAATGATTTAATTGATTTGCCCATGATTTTGATCGCTACCAGTACACTTGAAACGGCAAAATGAGCACATCTACCAAGAACCCTACCCAGAAATATCGGGCTGATTACTCTAAGGTTTTCTGTATTAACAAGCTCGAAACTGGGAGATCATGGCGCTAGTTCATAACTAAGTGTATCCACGACAGCCTACGGCTATGCGGCTAGTCACAGGTAGCTAGCCGCCTAGCTGTCCCGGGGCTATAGGGTCTAAACGGACGCTAATGCAGACCTAGAAATCACTTTTTTGGATGATTCAACGGCAAAGAAGTTGTCTAGGGTTAGACATTTTACTTTTGAAATGTGACTGTTTATAATCCTGTCAGCGTGCTTATGAGTTACATGTATTATGACAAGCTTTGCCACCTACAAATTACAATGCAATGTGGTGTAGTCAGTGTTATCAATATGTGTTTTTTAAATTCTTCTAGTCTTGTGAAAGTGTCCTATACCTGCCTACATGTAGTGAGCAGAGTCTGCTCCCAACATGCCCAATTATTAAGGGAGGTCAGGCGTATGTGTGCTTCATTTCGAGTGAAAGCAAGAGTACTATAGTTAGGAGAGTCAGCGCTAAACATGATGGACTCGGATGATTAAAAACAAACACTAGTAACTTGTCAAACTCTGTGTAAATACCTATTGTTATGTTCAGTTGTCCTGTAAAGTATGTTATAATTCGGCAGGATAAGGTATGCCGCTTCTGCAGAAAAATTCGTGAAAAACAAAGGTTATAATAAAAAAAAACGGGCAAGCAGTTTTTCCTCCAGGGCAAGCAAATATTTTTACCGCTTGCCCGACAGGGCAAGCGGTGAAAATTTTTTTTGTAGAGCCCTGATAGTGTATGTAAGATGATAATGCCCTTTTACAGAATTAAACCTTAATAAATCTTCAAACGAAACTATCCTTTTTTGCATTTGAAACACCCCGTTTTGTAGTGACCAATCGTATGCTATATTCTTCTCTTGAGTGTATAAAAACGTTGATATATGAAGCAAGCTATGACATTCAGATCATAATGGATCTCCAGCTTTATAGCTTCATTCATCATTGGACAAAACTATGAAGAGTAAACAGAAGGATTCGCTTGTAAGCTGGCTATATGGGCAGTCAGGATCTCAGATTTTGTGTGTTTCAATTTTCTCGGGCATATTGGCAGCGTGCTGTGATACATGTATTTAGAAAATTTTCTAACCACGTAGGCTATTTCACACAGTTTGCACATAGCTTGCATTCAAGCAATGCACGTATATGTATCACGACTGGTAAAACTACTGGATGAGATCGCTAATCTCTTAGATGTTTAATTTAGGTAAATATGGATGTATCAGTGTGATTATTCCTTTGATGATCTGTCTGCTGATTTTTACTTATATAATGTAAGATGCCAGGTTGTGGAACAAATGATATGACAAAGCTGAGATATACAGTAAAAGCAACACAGATGTAATGTAACTAAAGGAGAGAGTGCATCACTGGTCTTGCTATGCTGGGAGCCTGTACTACTGCACATGTACAATGTATTCCTTATGTTATGCTAGCGTATAGCGTATGCATAGCGCGCCAACAGCACATGTCTTATTCTTCTCTTCTGGTAAGTTTACATGTACAAAACACACAGTCCACGTATCCAACTTGCTCACATGTACACTGTTCACGACTTGTTGTGTATAAGAGCATTGAGTTATTAACTCTCTCACTACTTTTGCCATGATTATATGTAAGTAAGCCAATATGGGTTTCAAGGCCTGGTAATGAAAACGTTAATCCAATCAGCATTCCGCGTGCTTAAACCTGTGTGGCAGCATGCAGAACATGACTCGGGCATAGTCCCGTCATGGAGCTATTATGTTAGCTCCGTGGTCCTGACTGGATCTGCGAGCTGCCATGCAGTTCCAAGCTGGTCAAATGCTGATTGAATGAATAAATTCTGGGTACAGCAAGTCATGAACAACTCATCTGTAAAGTCTCTCTTGAATGGCCTGCCAATTATTTTCGCATGCATCCTTACATCATGGCATGGCCAAAGGCCTGGTTTGAGATATGATCAGGGGCAAATAATTTCAGTCAGCCCATAGCAGACTGCGTACATGTATGTCACGGTGCATGAAATACATGTACACATCATACATACAATATTCCAATGCCCAATTATTGTAACTGTTCGGTTT
Organism: Arbacia lixula; assembly: GCA_963669155.1. Lineage (NCBI taxonomy): Eukaryota > Metazoa > Echinodermata > Echinoidea > Arbacioida > Arbaciidae > Arbacia > Arbacia lixula. The sequence goes on from OZ022584.1 coordinate 12,641,210, forward strand.
ACTTTCGACCTTGAGAATTGTAGCTCATTCGGCTCATTTGAATGGATGAGCAGCAGGCACAAATAATCGTATTCACATATTTTCTCAGTTTTTTGGGATGAATTTTTAAGTCACATATAAAGGCATAGAAAAGGAAGAAACAGTTTTATATTTCCTTTGTTTTTCTTCATCATTTTTTTTTCTGATTTCTAGGGACCCAAAATATTTTTTTGCATTGGTCCATTTTTCCCTTGTTCGTTTTTCCCCGTCTGGGTCCCAAGGTTAAATGCATATCTTATAACTACAGGGGCGTCTTCATTAGCTTGAGCTGGGCAAAATAGCGAGCTTGTTCTGATAGGGTTAGCTAGCCAGATCACGAAATAGCTAGCTATTTGCGTCTTCATTAGCCAAATCAGGCAAAATAGCGAGCTATTTGGTCAAGAAAATTTCCCAAGAAATCTTGGGCTAAATGGAGCTAGCTCGAGCTAGTTCGCGAAATAGCTCGAGCTAGTTCGGAGCATCTTCATTAGCCTGAAAATTTCTCGATCCCGGCATGCATCAGCGCCCACGAGGCATTGTTTACGTAATAGGTTTTTACATGTGCGTGAATGCGAGCTTACAACCGAAGCCATGCGGTCATGGCCTATTCCTGTCGCACACTGCTGGTATGTGCGAAACTCGGGATAATTTATGCAACCCGAGCTCGAGCTTACGTATCCCGAGTTTCGAGCTAATGAAGACGCGATTGCAACTTCAGGCTAGTTCCCCGGATCAGAAAAACAGCTCGCTATTTCGTCTGATTGGGCTAATGAAGACGCACCTTGTGTGAGCATCTAGGTTGTGTATCTTTACCCAAAATCTTCTGTGCATCCTCATATGTTAATTCATCAAATCAAGTTAAAAATCACCCAGAGAGTAAGCAGCATGGAACATGGGATAAAAAAGAAAAAGCTGGCAGGAGAGTTCATTGAGTCTGCATTATTTAAACTGCTGATGATACTCCATGTAGTTTAAACATTCATGAGTTTGCTCATTGTTTTTACATTCTGCTTTGTTTAATTGAATGAACTTGTGAAGGGTGTCATTCTCCGAGTGCAGTAATGCTCAATTACATTTACATTCACAAGTGTTCAGGAGTAGCTTCGCAAAGCGAAATGACGACTTTCTCCCCCCCAAAATAATGACTTCATATCTTGTTGATGGCATCATCCTTTCCTGCCATACATTTGAATAAAATGCAAGAGCCAGCCATGCAATGCATGCATGCCCTTGCACTCTTGCCTAAAGCAACAAAAACTCAATTTCCGTGAATGTATGGGTAACTATTATTTATCGGAGGCAATGTGTTATCTTGTCTGTCACTCACTCACCCTACTGCTTTCCCTGCAGTAAACTAGCGGTGGTAGAAAAAATATGAAATGGTCACCGCTGAGAAAGAGAGAGAGAGATGCTGCAAACTGACGGTGATATTTTCCCCAGGTCAGTAGTTTCTTGCCCACCCCCGCACTGTGCTTCTTCTGAGACTTTGCAGCACAGAGTAGCGCTCGAGATAAAAAAAAAAAAACACACACAACTTGCATATCATTTGGGCACCGCAGAGAAAAGGAATGCCTACATAAATCAAAGGGAACACTACAGTGCTTTTCGTAATTGCCATGGGAATAGAAGCATTTCCATGCTGGGCTATGTCAATGACTTTAGATTCAGGAAGACAGTTCCATATCCGCCCCCACCCCTACCCCACTTAACACACACACACACACACACACACACACACACACACACATAGTGTCTACTACATGGCGTCTGATTGGTTATCAAATAATTACATTAACATGATTTAGATTTGAATTAATGTACATACACTTGGGTATTTCTGCTCATTTCACGTATTGTTTAACCCGTGGTGTGCCAGATTAACTGATACTCCATGGGTTTTGTGTGTATTACTTGTGGGAAAATTCATTAATGGCATATAAAGAGTTAAAGAAAAATTTCCAAGTTTCAAAATATTCATTAACTTCACAGAGTTTTGCTAGTAAAGGATGTCCTTTTTGTGTCCCGGTGTTACGGTAGTAATTGCTTGCGATAAAGAGTAAAACGTGTACAGTAAAAATTTGTTCTTACTCTCTACACTTAATTTGTAGTTTACACTTGAAAAGTGAAAATGTGTTCTAAAGTGTCCCGGTGTTATCGTGGAATTGCCCCATACTTGTACATTGTACTTGGCACCCTCCAAACTGCACTGTAGTATTTACTGACCATCCCTTGAGTGCATGTACATGTGCAGTACTCTACAGACTCACACAGGTTGCTATTACACTTTGCAAGTAGCTCTCAATTACTCTGGCTATCCGTGAATTGATGTCTTCATTAAGATCGCATGCATGTGACTTGCCATACATTATACAGGCATGCTGCCGGCAGCTGCCATGACATGCGCTAGTGACTTCACATTTTGAAGGTGGCATCACGGCAACTTCATCATGAAAGCCAAATTTTCAGGTGACCCAGCCTGTGAGCGATACGTGATTTTTTTGTGGCCAACCCGGCCACTAAATCACAAGTTCAGGTGGCGCGATGCCGTTTCAGGTGGCCATTGGACTTTGGGCCACTGTTTCAAGTGAGCGCTGTATGTAAAATGTTCAAACAATCATATTTTCTTTTATCCACGTAGAACATATTACAGATGAAAGGACATTGAGTATAACTGCCTAATAAGGACTGCAATTCAATTTAGATTTAAAGGCAAATCAGTTTTAAAAAAAATCAGTACCAGGTGACACCTGTATGAGTGTATTTGGTTTATTCAATGGAAGGATAGAACCATCTTCCTGAGGAAGTTAGCTTGACATGTAGACTCAGATAAAAAGCTTTCACTCTGTCAAGAGTTACCATGTACTGGCAGTGCAAAGCAAGTGCGCTGGGACAGTGTACATGTATTTCTAATGAAGTACTGAACATATACATGGGCCTGTCTACAGTAATGGGTACATTTCTGTTATAGTTTATTTGCATAAATCTCTTCACTTCCAATTAGTTCTTTTTTTGCCTCTGAATAAACCAGCCAATGATAATAAAATATCAAAGAAATGTACAGTATTGATTTGCACTTTACAAGGTTTTGTACGTTTCAGAAAATTTGCCCTGTAAAAATTTGCTACACCATGTTGGTAACAGAACAGATGAGTTTGTAACACATTTGTTTGTTCTGTTACCAACGTGATATGGCAAATATATACAGGCTTAATTTAGAAATATATAATAAATAAACATTCAGAACAGGATTCTAGCTGAAGTTATTTTGGAGGAAATTAATTCCAACACTCTGTCATACTTTGGTGGTGCAAGTTGGTCATAATTTCAAATGATTCAGTTGTGCCAAAAAATATCCCTTTACTGTAGACAGACCCACTTGTACAAAGGATTTCACCAGTGGTGTGTTACATGCGTGGTATAAATGTACGATGTACAATGCACTACACGTACAGTACACAGGTTGCCCTTCAATTATTCTCAAGCCTGGGGTATCATTGTGCACTACATGTACACGTAATGCATGTGGCTTATGTACAGTGTATGTACATGCACACATACAGGGTATGTGTGCAGTCATAGTATAACCAGTACGCAATGAACATGTGATGTGCTCATATACTGTACATGGTACAGTATGTAAGATTATTTGACAAAATGTGCATACTTTGTAGTATTGTACAGTGTACCTTAGATACGTGTCTCCATTTGCATTTATTACCCTGCAAATATATCTGTTCATACTGAGTTCAATATTTAGTACTGGTATAATGGAAACCTCATATTGCAACCAACTGATACATGTACACTTTACCTGCTGCATGATTGTGTAACAAGTAATGTGATTTACTTGGACATGATGAGTACCAGCACTGCTTCCTACAAATTTTCATGTTTACTTCTCATTTATTAAGATCAAACATATTGATATGACATTGCTTACCCAAAGTTGATAATAATAACAGCTGTGCTTAGTCATAAATACACAAATTTGTTTGTATTGAATACATCATCCACACATCAAGTTATCATACCTGGGCCCTGTTGCATAAAACTTACCATTAATTTAATTGTAACTCTGTCATCAATGGTTATTACCATGGTAACATAGCTGAAGAGCCAATCAAATTCAAGGCTTCCATAGAAGTGGCCATTGGTAGCCAAATTACCATCAGTAGTAAGTTTTATTTCATAGGGCCCTGATGTCACGATATACCCTTGTACATGAGAAAACTTAACCTACACTACAGCTCAAAGGAATTGGCATAGGGAAAGGGAAAGGGAAGAAAGGGAAGAAGCCGCAGTTTTATATTTTGTCCAGTTCAGCATGAAACACGATGCATTACACGGTAGCCTAGAAAGCATTATGTTTCATGCTGAACTGGACAAAAGATACCGCGGTTTACAACTGTGGCTCCTTCCCTTTCTTCCCTTTCCCTTCCCTATGCCAATTACTTTGAGCTGTAGTGTAAGTGGTTTGAAGTTTGTTCACTGCTCCGACATTTCTAACAATATGGGATCATAGCATGACACCCTTTTAATGTTAATGAAAAGCCCTAGATTAAGATGTACTTGTATACACAGTGTCCAAGATATTCAGTCGCATTCACTTTCTTTCCCTTTTGTTTCGTTCCTTCCTTTTCTCTCGGTGCGATCCTGCTTGGACTTGCGCTCACCCCACGCGTCGTTGATACCCTTGTACGCTGCGCATCCCCCAGCTGATATAATTTCTACGTGTGAATTCAACCATGATGGAGAGCTACTAGCAACAGGTGACAAGGGTGGCCGAGTGGTCATATTTCAACGAGAAGACTCGGTAAGCATTTCCCGTTTTCCCTCCTTGCTTTTGCATCGAGAGTCAGACTGTGATGAGAGCATAAAAACAAAATGTGGTTATCTCAGACTGCTTGATAATGCATGCCGTATTGCTCACAGTATAACGTGCATGTCATGTTCACATGGGAAGTTCCCAATGTCGACGGGGCATTAGGTCCTGACCATTCAATTCATACAAGGCCCGTTTTTAAAAGAATATGACATGACTCTAGTACATGTACATGTATGTTTGCTTCCCTTAAACAATTTCATTGCATATAGCATGTACACCCGGCTCCAGCTCAAAGGAATTGGCATAGGGAAAGGGAAGGAGCCGCTGTTGTAAACCGCGGTATATTTTGTCCAGTTCAGCATGAAACATGATGCGTTTTAGGCTGAAGCATCCTGTTTCATGCTGAACTGGAGAAAATATACTGCGGTTTAAAACTGCGGCTCCTTCCCTTTCTTCCCTTTCCCTTTCCCTATGCCAATTCCTTTGAGCTGTAGTGTATATTGTATTATCATTAAAACGATATTAAATTGTCTATCGCCTTTCTCTAAGGAACAGGGTAGGATAGGGGACAGACAGGTCAAAGGAAGTCTACATGTAAATGGCCAGGATTTCTTTTCAGTGAGTCAGAAAGGTTTCTCGTCTTGGCATGTAAATGTATGAAGAATAGAGAAAATAGGTGGGGCACTCATTTGCAACAATCACATAATACATGTCCTGTATCAAACAGGTTAGCTGGTCTTTTTATATTATGTGGTTATTACTGTATGTTAGTATGGCTTTGTAATACGTACTGTACAGTGTAGATTCTATGCCCGTAGCAGCACATTATGCTCTCATCTCACCTCCACTTTGTGTCATTGCGCATGTCTGTGGCCTAAGGGGAAAGGATTTCCTTATTGCAATCCATCCCTGCACAGCGTGCAGAGAGAGACAGAGACAGAGAAAGGAAAAGGCAAAGGGATCAATGGCATAAATCCACTGTGGATGTGTCTATGTTAAGTGGATGGACACTGGTGTGAGCTGTTGCATGTGTATTGGTAGGCTGCATATGGACGTGTACATGTACATGGATAAATATTACATTCTCATTTTTGTTGCCGCTTACTGTATCATACTTCTACGTGTATTACAACCATGTGGTTAACTGAATGTACTGTACAGTATACTGTACCAATGCTAATAATATATGGGGCAGGCCTCACCAACCCCTTAAATTACTTTTTGGAATGAAATCATGATTTGTTTTTTATCCCACCATTACATGTATGCTGGCCTAAGAAACCAAAAAGATTAACTGCCAGGGAAATGTAAAAAAATGTTTTGTCAAGTAGTGTGCATGTGCCACATGCCTGCCAGACTATTCAAACACACACAAAAAAATCTCTACGATTAGCTGTTTTACACTGGCACAAAATTACAATGTTTTAAAATATGCAAGCCTGAGTCATGGCAGATTTTTTTAAAACCAGGCCATGTCTGACTTGAATGGTCAGGGCCCAATGCCCTGTTGAAATTGGGAACTTCCCATTTTAACGGAATGTGCATACATGTACTGTACTACTGTGCCATTCACCCGTGTCCCTACCGTGTTGCCGCTGGGAGCAGGTCACAAGTGCTTAACTACACTGCAACTGCCGCACACAGTGGCATGTTAAAAAAAACACACACATGAAATCGTTATATGTCTCTACCAGCAGCCTGTCATAGCAAACTGATGTGACATACATGTACTGTACATGCAGCATTTCAAAGTTTGTGATAAATATTGTGCCGATATTGATGTGGTTAAAGGGATGGGAAGCATAAACAAACCAAATGGATTACATCTGAACTCTTGTTTGCTGTACTACGGATTGTATATTTTTGTATGTTTGCGTACTGCTCGTTAGCAAGCTGCTATTGACATGTTTGCTAATTAATTATTATTGAGATAAGTCAAAAGTTATTTTTACGCTGCAAGTAATGAGACTAGACAATGGTTTACAAAACTACGAACCAAATCACGAGCGGTAATTCTTAGCTCTCTCAAAAAAACTGAAAACAAATCAGGAGTGGTGAGAATGCTAGCCTGCATGTAGGTAATAGGCTGTGAGGTGCATGGACACAACCTAGTCTGTCAACAACTACGTCTGGTAACACAGACTACACCCTAATGATGTCATTGCTCCTCTGACTTCTTCCCCTCAGAGGAGACGGAGCGAGGATGGGATTGGGGCATAGTCTGTGTTACCAGACCTAGTTGTTGACAGACAGGGTTGTGTCCATGCACCTCACAGCCTAGTACCTAGGCTTTGAGAATGCATATCAAGAACATACACAAATAAAGTCTTTTCATGACGCTTTTGTTGTGCATGTTCAATCGGAGATTGGATTGGAAAAAATTAAGCCGGGGCCCAATGGCCTCGGTCAAGCTCCAGTTCACTGATTAATCCAACTCAGGCTTATTGGAATACGGTTTTGTAAAATGGGTTTAAGAATTCTAATACCTTTTCCTATAATCTTGTCTTTCCCTTACAACACAAATATTGAACATTTTGAATCTGTTCTGCATACAGTACATGTATTTTGGAGATGAAATTGCAACAAAAAAAATCAGGGTATATTTTTTTTTTAACGGTTGTCTGAGTTTGGAGCATCCTGAAATGAAGACTACATTGTACACCATCTTCCACTTCTTAGTCCCTTTTTGAGTCTCTGTATAGATCTCAACCTTAATCACTTTACTTTCTCTTTTATTGTATCTCTGCATTTAGTCAAAAAACACAACACCTCCACGAGGAGAATACAACGTGTACAGCACCTTCCAGAGCCACGAGCCAGAATTCGACTATCTCAAGAGTTTAGAAATTGAAGAAAAAATCAACAAAATCAAGTGGCTTCCTAGGCAAAATCATGCACATTTTCTTCTTTCAACAAATGGTAAGTAGGAATCATTGTTCGTTTGTATTTTGTACATTTCACTAATGAATGTACAATATACAGTATGTACATACCAGAGCTGCCAAGCATTTTGTTTTTGACTAGATTTATTCTCTTTTTCAAATAAAAATTACAATACATTGTTTTTTCTTCATGAAATAGGTTTTTTGTTTGTACTCCAACATAATGCAAGTGTATTGTAAACTGTATGGACGAAGTTCATTTCCTTTAACTGAAATACATGTATCCTGATGGAATGACATTACAATATATCACTTTGAGTCCACTCAAAGTGATTGTGCAAGAAGTAGTGACACACTTCTGCCACATCCCCCTTTCCAGGAATGCCAGAATTTTCTGTACATGCTCAACACATTTCAAGCTTTTTTTTATGGGTTTTTAAAGAGTCTCATTAATATGTGATGAAAACTTGTAACTATAGATTGATACAAGCCGTCAGGCCACGCCTGATCACATTTGTTAGGAACATAATTTAATTAATGTAAACAGGCTCATTTTAAGTGTTTTTCTGCCCCAAGCCATACCTTCATACCTTCCACCGATGATACCTTCCATGGCAACAACTTCCATGCTCGGAGCCAAGTAATCATTAAATGTAAGTTGCAATGAATGAATGATGCTCATGCCCAGCAGTTGCCTATCCGGCACGCATGCTTTTAATACCGGCAATGACTATCCCTGCAGATAAAACGGTCAAATTATGGAAGGTGTCTGAGCGGGACAAGAAGTGGACGGGGTCCAACCTGCTGGGTGAGGATGGCATGCTGCTGGATCCTGCCTCGGTGACCTCGGTACGCATGCCAACTGTGGAGTCTATGGAGCTCATGGTGGAGGCCAGCCCCCGCAGGGTCTTTGCCAACGCCCACACCTACCACATCAACTCAATCTCGGTCAACAGCGACGGCGAGACGTACATCTCCGCTGATGACCTTCGCATCAACCTCTGGCATCTAGGCATCACCGACCAGAGCTTCAGTATCCTTTGCAAAACCGTTCTCATTTGCAGATTTTATTGTATGATGTGTATCAGCTCCAGGGACCTGTACCACAAAGAGTTGTAAATGTTTTTCAAATTACTGTATTAGCTGGAATTTTTGCAAAGGATTTCGTCTTGTGAATTTCGCGAATGCAGTTTAAATTGCAAAATCATAGGCTTATGAAATATTAACCTCTGGAATCTTATAATCAAACAACATATCCTGGCTGCCTTCTGACATTGTACTGATAGTTTGTGAATTGCAAGGAAGCCTGTGCCCTGAACATAAGCTTTGATTGATTTTTTGCTTCACCTTAAATCCTTTTACAGTAAAATTGCAATAAATGAGAACTACAGGAAATACGATACCCATGTACAAAATAAATCATTGTCTACTTTAAAGGAAGCTGTCTTTACATGAACAGTGATGTCTGTAAATAGGATCGACTTGTTCATGACAGAACTCCACTAGCCATACTTTTACAAAGATTTCCAATAGATCTTACGATCAAAAATCCATTAGATTGATATGATAATGCAGTGTACACAATGTTCATGTAGGATTCCTTGACCATTTTGCCCCCAGACATTGTAGATATCAAACCAGCCAATATGGAGGACCTGACAGAGGTCATCACAGCGGCAGAATTCCATCCCAAGGACTGTAATTTATTTGTGTATAGCAGTAGTAAAGGAACTATTAGGTTATGTGACATGAGGCAGTCAGCTCTCTGCGACCAAAGCTCAAAGAGTGAGTACTTCCAGATTTTCCCTTTTTCCCCTAATTTTGTAGCCATTAATCTGCATTCATGTCATCACACATTATACTTTATACAGTAGGCATTATACATAATGCCCCCCCCCCCCTCAACATTTCGCGCGATCATTCTGAAGTGTGAATTGATATCACCAGAGATATTCTGACTTTTTTTGTGTGTTAGTGTACTGCAACTTTTGAGACGTTTTCGACAAGTGGGTATACCATGGATAGTAGCAATCCAATCACTGTCGTTTCTGCATCTGTTTATTAACCACTCTCTACCATTTTGGAGTTTTTCCCAGAGCTAAGAAAAGAGTGGTTTATACACTGGCAAATGCAGTAACTGGTATACTGGTTTTAATATGGAATGGTGTAATCTTGGGCAGATATTATGAACACACCACTATGAATTTGTATACAACATTGGCACTGGTTTGCACCACAATGCATACAAATTGCATTGAGAACGAAGAGAGTTAATGTGCAGGAAATAGCTTGGAAAGGGTAGGGAAGAACTGTGGCTGATCCAATGTGCTGGCGCTGTCCTTTATAAGACCTGTTATCAGTGGGCGTTTTATCTCGAGGCGTGGGTAACCTTTCCAGCGTAAATAAGTAGGTCATGCCTTGAGGCGGAAGTCATTCGGAAAAAGAGCAATACACAACCAATGGTTTATGTTACTGGTTCATGTGGAATGTAGCATGGGCTGGATGTGCCCTGGATATAACATCATTCCCAGAACTTGTTTACCTGCTTAAAATAACCTCCATGTGGCATTCAGGACATTTCCACAGACGGTTTGACACTGCTGCTTGTCTTAATGGCATGACAGTTGTATTGGACTGTTGATCTAGTTTGTTCTCTATGAGTGAACCAGTGAGCTGTCCTGACATTAAAGGGACATGTCACTGAGCTTTTGTGTCGCGATATCGTTTATAGAGGGTGCTGCAATCGACTGCGTTTGGCGGCGGTTTTGTCAGCCCACTCCAATGCACTACCCCACCCTCAAGATCTGCAAAACTGTGTTAGCGTAGATCTCGTGCGTGTGTGCTACTAACAGGCTTTGACACGCTTTGGTGCATGTACATAAAATGAACACATATCACATGTAAAGTCACCCATATCACTACAATCGTGTGCTTGTTTGCCGAAGTTATACGGAGATTCCCGAATGTTAACCGAGCCGGGCCACACTCTACACCTGAGGCCGTCGATTGCAGTGCCCTCTATAAACGATAATACGCCACTAAAGCTCTGTGACGTGTCCCTTCAAGGAAGGCTGCATGTGAGAATTTTGTTGCCCTGCCACGGTGTGAGAAGTGTAACAGCAAAATACAGGCTGGATAGGTTTTGTGTGAATGGAGATTAAAGTCCCCATCCTTTTTTTTTTACATATTTTAGCCCCAATGGGCAAGTTTATTTGCAAAAAATGAACACGTTTACAGAAGTCAAATCATATACATTATTCAAACAAATGTTTCAACATACTCCATTTCAAAGTAAAATCTGTCCTTTTCCCATTCATAACATAAATATAACATTCATCTAAATAATAAGTTTGTATTACCTTCTGAATCTTCTTAAAATCGGGTACAGTCTTGTTCAACCTCGAGAAGTATAATTGTTGTTTTACTAAAATGATAATACAATTTAAGGCATCATTTCGCTTTTCTTTATATCCAAACAAAATATTCTGTGGAGTAAATTTAAGAACAAACCTAGGAGATGATATCCACGTTTCTATTTTAACCCCATCCTTGGTTAATCCAACATCATTTGCTGAACACACATGACTTTAATGGTCTGTATATACTTGCAATTCAGAAGAAGTTCAAGAAATGCTTGGTTGTCGAAGTTCATAACAAAATACCATGTTCAAAGTGATAGTCCAGTGTGATCGCATTGCTAGTCATTATACACCATCATTCTCAAAACTTTCCAAGATGTGTCCAGCGACAGTTATAGGGGCAGGATTTTATCATTTTTTTTTATTGGTAAATTCCATTTCCTACTTTAACAATTTTGGAATGAGTTTAGTAAATATTAATATGATAAACTTTGTGTTGATATGAAGTATGACAAATTTATTTTAAAAAGTATTAATGTGTACTATAAAGGGGATAGTCTGGTCACTGTAGAAACTTGTTTACAAGGTATAAGTAAATCGTGTTTGCTCTTTGTTTTTCATTTCTTTCTTAGTCTTTGAAGAGCCCGAGGATCCAAGCAACAGGTCGTTCTTCTCAGAAATCATTTCGTCAATATCAGATGTCAGGTTCAGTCACAGCGGTAGATATCTTATATCAAGAGACTACCTTTCAGTAAAGGTAAGATTTCTTTCCCTGTACAGATTGATGTGTTACATATGTATTCTGTATTTTCAGTATTGGTGTTTGTAATGTGTTTTATTTCATTTGTATCATTGATGCTGTTCATGTTTTTGGTGTTCTTTACTTCCTTATCATTGTCCTTATACCTCCCTCTTGACTTCCTTCTCTTTTTGCTTTTTTATTTATACATTTCTCAGTGTTTTTCTTTTCCTTTGCTACAAAGTTGGCAGATGGCATTATATAACTTTTCCATGTTTAATTCAGCTATTAGTTTTTTGTCTCACCTGAACGAAGTTTGGTATAGATCTAGTGATCACTTTTCCTTTTGGTCTGTTGGTCTGTTACAAAAATGTTAGTTTTTCTTTAACTTGCTCTCATTTCTTTATTTCTGCGTCAATTGTGATCACACTTGGTACAAATGATCATTGGGTAATACCACATGTCTCTTGATGAGGCTGATGAGGTCAAAGGTCATCTAGGGGTCAAAAGGTTTGAAAAAAATATTCGAAAAAAAAACTTGACACCGATTATCGTTTGCGAAATCAGGCGAGACTCGTGGTTCGCAAACCACCTTGTCTTGCCTTTCTGCCTCCTGTCCATCCTTCATATTTGTCTTTTCTCATCACTGGAGAAAAAGATAGAAGTGGTAATAATCATGTCAGAACTGTTCTTCTTTTGTGACTTGGGTCTAGATTTTGTATCATTTCAAACGTTTTATCATTTTTGAGATGATTCCTTGGTGGTATCTCAAAATCTAAGTAGACATGGTAGAATGGCACTCCCATGTATTAGGGGTCCAATAGTCTTCTCCACTGTATGGGTCTTTCTAGCCGCGAGTACATGTGCACTGTTTATTTCATCCTTCATGCTGGTATTTAACCCATTCAGTGCTATGTCTCCCCACGCTCTAGGTCTGGGATCGCTTGATGGACTCCAAGCCTGTGGAGACCTTTCCCGTCCATGAGTATCTTCGCAGCAAGCTGTGCTCCCTTTACGAGAACGACTGCATTTTCGACAAATTTGAATGTGTATGGAATGGCTCAGACAGGTGTGTATGGCGATGCAGTCTCGATGAGGATTTTGTATGTTTCCGCTACAAAGTGGCTGGCGGCATTAAGTTCTAGCTTGTTAGTTACTTGTTCATATTTTATACCCTATTTACTTAAAAATTGTTACCTGTGTCTAATTGATGGACAAACTGGAGTATTGGAGACATATTTTACAAAGGTCAAAGATCAAGGGACTTTGCCAAACTGACCCAAAATTGTACCATTTTTACAATAACCAGAAGTCTAATCATCCACATTGACTATACATGGTACAAAGGTGGATTACTTCATGGACATGGACCCACAAGATTGTAGGTCACCCCCCTCAAAGGTCAAAGGTAAACAAAAAATGTTTTTTTTTTATATGATATTAGTATCCTATCATGCTAATTTAACAAAACCTGGTACCCAAAGATTCCACCACAATGTAAGATGAAATGAAAGGTTAGGTAACTGTCCAATTAGTAGGAAATCAATGGTCAAAGGCCATTTGGGGGGGGGGGGGGAGGGGAGGATGGAGTATATCCAACAGGCTCCCAATCAAGGACTGGTGAAAATTCAAAGTTTCATGAGCATAGAGGATTATGAATGCACACTAGACAAAGCTTAACATAGAGGTGAGTGCATGCTGTCAAATTGGTTGTTTACTTGAAATATTTCCTGGCTTGATCTTTTACATCGAGTGCTCTCCCATTCTTCCTTTCCTTTCCAGTGCAATTATGACAGGCTCGTACAACAACTTCTTCAGGATATTTGACCGCAACACGAGCCGGGATGTGACGTTAGAGGCGTCGCGGGAGAACACCAAGCCGCTGCAGGTGCTCAAGCCGCGCCGGGTCAGCACAGGCGGCAAGCGGAAAAAGGACGAGATCAGCGTCGACAGCCTGGACTTCAACCGCAAGATCCTGCACACGGCCTGGCACCCGCGGGAAAACATCCTGGCAGTGGCCGCCACCAATAACCTGTACCTCTTCCAGGAGAAGCTACCCAGCTAAGCCAGGGCCTTGTCCTCTGCAACCAACTGCTCACCTTTTCTTCTCTGTCATAGGCACGTTTCTTGTTAGGTTAGTTGTTTTTTTTCCCCCCGAGACACATTCACGACCGTACTCCCAGCTCCATAGAATGCAGTATGATGTTTGCGCTGCAGTGCACCCTGTTTGCATTGCGTGTGCTGTATTCTTTGGGGCTTGTCTGATATTTTTTTATTGTTTTTGTAATATACGATGGGAGTAGTAGCTTACTCTCGCTCAATTAGATAAAGTGAGAGAGATTAGGAGAGGAGGAAGAGGAGGAGGAGGAAGAGAAGGTGGAGACGAGTAGGTTTTTGTTACTTTTTGAGTTGTCAGCTGTGAACTAAAGGGCACTGGGTTTTTCAACCATCTTCCCTGTGCTTAATATGAGCGAGAAGGCTACAGCATCTGTACAAAGTCTATAGCATTATATGCCTCATGAGCTCATGAGAGAGAGAAAGAGAGGGAAGGAGAAAGTAAGAGGGGATAGAGGTGGATGTGTGTGCATGTTTGGGTTCACGGAATGCAGTGAAGCACAAAAATGACAGGAGAAATGCAGTAAAGTGCAGACGGTGATAACAGGCCAATCCACCGCCATACTCTGTATCAAGGAACTGTTTTGTGCTTGACTTTGAAATCCTCATCCATGACACACAGAAGGAAAAGAACATGTATGACCGTATGCATATGTATATCATTCATTGAGATATATTATGGTGAACAGCAATCAACATACTTTTCTGTTATTGATCCGTGAGAGGGATGGAAGAGGAACATACAATATTTTGTTGCTGTGTTATGCAACATGAATTTGATGGATGTCAGGGAGATGTAATGACACAACCTCGCCAGCAGGAAGTGAAATGTTAATATGATGAATAAAAATGATAATATATTGAGGGCTGGGGTGAAAGTTCCCTCAATTTCATTGATCAGGGGAGCCAATCCAGACTTTAGGAAGAAATGTAAGGAGTATGAAATTCCTTTCAGGTACTACCAGTTCACATTTTGCTATGTAGCTGTTCAATTAAGTTTTTGGTCAGACCGAAACTTGTCTGTAGATATTTTGGATGGAACATCACTCCACGCAAAATGAGTTATGCCATTGCAGATTTTCCCAGAGGAGCTTAGAAAATTGGGGGAATTTTCTCACAGATTAGAAATTGTCAATTTTCATACATACTGCTTTGATACTCAATACAATGAATTTTTGCAATTCTCCTTCATTCTTTACTAATTGTCCTGCAAATGAATAGTCATGACAATGCCTCCCTAATGTTCTGATTGAATAAACAAAGTGTTTTTTTATGCCTCTGATATAAAGTTAAATTTCCAGGTTGCCCTTCTGACTCAATCTAGCTATGCGATCATCCATTCAAATGATTACCAATGTGACCAAATGTGGTACAATTATGATATTTGACATGTCATAGCCAAATAGCAAGTTTTTCAGACAAATGGAGGATGAGAGATTATGGCAATTCCGCAGTCAACTGCGTGTCGTCAAATTTCTCTAGTTTTTTTGAACAACTGTGTGATCCTGGTATTCCTATCTCCACTGAGTGTTACACACAGATATTACACCAAAGCTGCATATTTGTTCTTATTTCTATTGATAGACTTTTTTTGTCTGTGCCACTCAAAGAAGATAACCTGTAGTCTTGTTGTTCAGGTTGACCAAGATGGATAATATATCTTCAAAGGAGAGTCGTTAGGAGTGGACTTTCTGTAAAGACCACACACCCAAGGCGGTAATCATGACCTCCCATCGGACTATGACATATTTACCAGGGCCCTGTTGCATAAAACTGATCATTGATGGTAACTTTGCTACCAATCACAACTACTATAAAAACCTTGAATTTCATTGGCTGTCAAGCGATGTTACCAAGGTAGTTACCATTGATGGCAGAGTTACCATTAATGGTAAGTTGTTTGCCATGGGCCCAGATATCAAAGTGCTGCATAACTGCCAGGCTGCAACCATCAACACGAAGAGCAACGGACACCTATATATTATCACCGTGAGTGGTGACAGGATGGGGCAGGCGTGCAATGCCAGCCAGACACAGGTGTATCACATAGAAGCACTGCCAAGTTTCCAGTGCATGGTTTGTTTCCTTTGATGCTTGTCAATGAGTTACGGCATTGTCAAACGGGTGTGGTGCAGTGATCGATTTACTCTGCATGTTTATGTGCTTGGCATTGTACATGCATTGCGAGGTACTGGTTATCGGAAGGATAGTGTGGTGTCTGTCGAATCAGCAAACATCTTTGAAGAGGTGTGTGTCTGAAAGTGTTTTCTCCTCTGTTGAAAGTGGAATGTGCCGTTGTATGTTCTATGAGCGTTTCCTCTTTATTTTATAGCCAAAGATGAGTGTGGCGGATTCATGGTACATAAACAAGATTGTGATATTTATGTCTATTTCGTGTTTTTGTGTTCCTTTCTCCAAAGGTTTATTGGAAAAAGGGGGACAAGGTAACAAAATGAGAGTAAAGCCTTGGTTAACACTTGGAAATGTATATTTTTTTGATTAAACCAAAGTGTACTGGCCTGTATATTGCAAACAAGAGATTGTAAATTACTTACTGACTGAAAATGAAACAAAAAAGTATAAGTGAATAAAAGAAAATGTAAAAAAAAAAGAGAAGCCTAAGGAAATCAAGTTATTATATGGCAGCTTCTTGAATGTGTCAGGAGTATAGAAGGTGGACATTTTTATTTTGCAGGGATCAATATTGTTTATTAGAAGAGACATTCTCGATGTTTGTACATAGCTGAAGGATGAATATAATTTTCACTATCCTGAATTGAGAACACTTCTCTGATATCATGCTTTTTGTTCCTTGACTGTATGTGTACATGTATGTTTGTGCTTTTTTCATGCCATTCCTCGTAACTGTGTACCGGTACATGATTTTTATCACTTGCCTTGGACTAGAACGTTATGTGAATTACCAATCTTCTAATATGGAAGTTTGTTTCCACCCTGTTAATGCATGCATGGCCTAAGCAGCTTCCAGAAATGTTTTGTACATGTATGTGAGTTCCAAGTGAGGGAAGGGGTGATACAGGTCTGTTGCAGAGCCTGTTTATTATCTCACATCTCATGTATCTCAGGGGAACACATTTACCAGCCTTAATTCAAGAAGGGCCGAAGGAGAACCACTCACTTAACTTGATCACGCTCTTATACATGACTTAAATAGAATCATAGAAGTATTGACCTAAAGTTCTACAAGCTACTCGGGGTGTGTTTGTCCAGGGTATGTTACCTCTAATGTGCATATTATGATTGGAAGTAAACGGACCATAGCCGTGAATGGATAAAAATGAACCAAATGAGAACACATGTACTGGAATTTGTACTGCTATACAGTCAATGACTTGTACTCTTCCTGGAATAGTTTTCAGGTAAGCGATATTCAGTGATTACTATTCTACGATAAAATAAGTCTTCAGAAGTTCACATATTGTCTTTCTGTCTTTCTGGTATAGACTTATGAGTATACTGATTGAATGGCCATTCAGTGTTGATGTGTAATGACAATGTGTGGTACAACTCCCTTGTTAATACCAAATTATTGGGCCTCAAAGTGTGAATCAACCTGTCGAAACATTTGTCCATTGTAGTTGAATGTGCTTTCACTGTATGCTCAGTACGGTACACTCTTCGCATGCGACCCGTTTGTTTGGTGATATTCTCACAGAATGTCCTTATTCATAGAACATCTCCTGGGCATTTCTTGGACAGCTGTGCACAGAGGGAGCTGACCTAATCCTCCTCATGAGAATTATCCTGCTCATTATCCTGCTAAAATGTTTGATACTTGATTGGGAAACAATATGTTACTGCCAATACATAGAAACAGATCAGCACTATAGTACCATAGTGTCGAAAATTGATTGAACAGTCCCAACAAGTTCACGTAGGGTTTACTACCCCCCTAGTTTGTCTTTAACCAGCATTGATTTTATAAACCTATCATTTGTAGTTCAGTTCTATCAAGTGATATTTCTAATGCTTCTATGATACATGCTTTTGAAAGAATATAAATGATAACAATTCACGTAGAAACTCTGTAGATGATTACATTGGTGATTTTCAAATATTCAGACATTTTATTCATTCCCGGTATGCTCCTCAGAGTGAATATCTCTTTTTGATGAATGAAGGAATTTTTTGTTTTGTTAGATTGATATTTACTCATATGCTCATATGTTACTGGTATGAGATAGACCATCAAAACAAAATTTAAATCATCTTTTGATATGGAACCATTTGAAAAAGAAAAGACACTTTCAGGTCAACTTGGCTTATACACAGCAACAGGTACTGCTAGCATTTACATCAATTCCATTTGCTAGCTTGTTTCCAAGAGAGATATGCCCGTTTTGATGTTTATTGTATCTCAAATTGAAGTTGATTTGGATATTGAATTGGGAGAAGTGTTATGCAGAGTGCGAAAGATATAAACTTGTTTTCTTCAAATGGGTGCTCTTTTTCTATGTATTTGTATTAAGAATTTTCTTTGCCATTTTTCATGACAGTACATGGTAATTTGTGTTGTAAACAGTGAATGTGATGTTAATGAGATGGCAATGACTGTTTACGAGCTGGAGTAAACCTGCTTGCATGAAATTAAGTAAGAGATTTTGATTTCTGATTAGAGCATTAAAAAATTTGCTTTCAGCACAAGAATCATTTTATGTAAGAAAGATAAATGTATGCATGTGAGGAATTGAATATGATATGCTATGTTATGTGCATTATGTAATAAGTTTCTGCAATTTTCTGGAAAATATGGTTATTTTTTTTGGAATATTCTGTCAATTATCAAGCCAATGTCCCCCAAATTACTACAGGATATGGTTCAAAAATGCAAAGGGAGAAAATAAATAACACTGGTTGAGTTGATCTTTCAGAAGTGGAATGAGTGAAACAAAGCAGTGTGTTTTGAAAAAGACATTGCTTCACAACATGTGTATAGGTGTGTGAACGATATATATGATAGGACTAGTACAAGTTAAAAATGATATATCTTTGTTAGACCTGGATGCCATGGGAATAGCAGTATACTGCAGAGTTTCCTTTCCTTATGTTGAATGAAATGGCATTTCATTTTGCATGCTTAATGCAATGTAAATAAAGAAAACGGTGAACACTTGTGTAAGCCAAAGTACTTTCCATCTGCAAATTGATGTGTTGTATTGTGAGGAGTTGCAATTTTGAGATTATGGTCAAATATAAGAGTCAGATACAACTGATACATAATTCTAGAGGCTAGGCCATTCTCGTCATCGGTCAATTTGTTATTATTTATATATTAATCCTGTGGTACACCGGGAAGAAATTTGGGGATTGCAAGTAACGGCAGTGCAGGCGGTATTTCATTTGGCTGTAAATGAATCGCATGGTTCTTCCTTTGTTGCACATTTGTTACCCAAACTAATGCAGTTGAGAAGGGCTGGAGTCACACAGAATCTCAGACAGAGAAACAACCTTCTACTGGAGGCAATTGAAACTATGGAATTAGACCAGGGGCCTCGTCTTATAAAGAGTTACAATTGATCTGAATTAATAATAAGTCCAATGTCGTACCTCTAATGTACAGATTTACAATTAATATCAGTTGGAAGTCAAGTTGCGAGCAAGCGGACTTCTTTTAATACAGGGCCCAGGTGTGTTCCACCTACCTTCATGTGTTGATGACCAAGCACCACTCATTAGTCTAACTCAATGGTCATCCACCTATTTTGACATCCTTTTTAACTACATATACCTCTGTTGACGCGAAGCGGTGGAGGAAAAAACAACAAAGAAAAGGATGAAATTGTACTGGTTTATGTCAACATTACTGGCTTTCCTTCTGATTACTCTGTTTGTTTGGATCCATATAATGCATTGCATTAACATGGAAGTATTGCGCATCCAATGCCATGGAGGGGTTGTCGCTATCGGCAAGTTAATTCTCATGAAAGCATCCTCCATATATCCGTGAATGATTGAGTTGAGTTAAATCCTAAATGATACTGTCAAGAGCAAATTTGAAAAAGAGAACTGAAGTAATGAGTCTGTTTTGACACTAAGTCTGTTTGCCTGTCTGCCATATGTCACATGGTGGCTATTTGAGAAGTATTTTTCCATCTTGTCCATATGCTTGTCTATCTGTCTGTCTGTCATTGCCTGCTTATTTTTTGTTGTATCCATGTTGCTTTTGTTCTGTCCAGATGTGAGAGATTCCTGCAAGGAAATAAGCCAAGAAATATAGGATATTTCGAACAAAGGTCACAGACCAAATTATTTTTTATGTTGTAATTGTAAGAGAAGAACTGGTATACTATGACTTCTGATTATAAATGAAATCTGATTGAATATGAACATATGAAAGCAGAAGAAAATGGAGGTCTTGCCCGTTAAGTTATTTCATGTCTCTGGATATGGTCTAATCATCCGATTCAATCCAATCAATCCAATTCAGTCGGGTAGTAATACACAAATCTGGCTTAATATTAATTGAGGAAACAAATTATCGCGTCTAAAGCCAGCTTGCAGTGCATTATGGAGAAATCCATATATTGAGCACATTTTTTTTTCATTGTGTGACATTTCACACAGGTATTGTCCTGTGTCTTAGCTGCTGAATTATCACTTTTCTGTTATTTCTTAAATTCTTGTTGTAATTTGTGCAAAGAAGATTTGTCACAGCAGAATGTTGAGGCTTGAATGTAAGTTTTTGGTATTGCTTTAAACTGATTTTGTTCTACAAATGAGCCAAACAATCACATTTCTGTGAACATCTACATTATATTTTGATACGTCTTTGTTCTCTTGAAATCCTGAATATCAAACATAAAATTTGATCCTGTGCGATATTTTGCTAACTTTGTTGAACCAACTGTGATTTATCCATCCCATAATCTTTTTTTATTTCAAAGTGGATATTTACATTGAGTAAAACAATAGAATAATATCTTTTCTTACCTATATTTTTAAGTTGTACTTGCCAAAAGAAGCAACAGTGAGGGTCAATTGAAGCGAGGGTGATTGATACTTGAATAAAGGTGTGTTGTAGTTTAACGGATATGTCCTGTTATGTGATCTTTTTCAGCATTGTAATAGATAAACCGTGTTAGTTCATAGTACCTGTACCTGATCACACTGAAGTGGGATGATCATTGCATCGGCATGATAGTGTGGTGTTAAACTCTGAAGTGAAAGCTTCCATTTAGAGAGGAACTTCTTGACAAGAACACAAATTTGAATGGGTGTGATAAGCACATAGCAAACTCCCTGGGATGTTAGAAATGACCTAATGTCAATATGGCAATTCCCCGATAATGCCACGACACTATTTGACAAATTTTGATGCTCCAGTACAGATAACAAAGTGTGAAGCATTAGAACCATCTTTTCATATTTATCTTATAATTTTCACAAGAGTTTTTAATAATTAAAAAACACATTCAAAAATACGATTTGTGACAAATTAATGCCTAGTGTAACATGACACAAAAAAAGAGATGTTTTTGTTCATCCTGCATAAAAACTCACCTAAATTAACTCTGTACCATAACACCGTGACCTCTTACTTGCTGAACTATAAACCTATTGAAGTTTGCTTTGCAAGCATGAAATAAATTCAATATATTACCTGTATGAGTATTTGGTCAATCCTTTATATGTGGGAGGAGTCAAAAATATCTGTATCTGATGCATTCATTAATTGAAAACAAATTTCAGCATATATTTGTTCAATCGAAGTTTATTACTTAACAGATTTGTGTTACATTTTCACATCAATGTTTGTTTCTTCCTGCTTTAAACTATTTAATGCTTGGAGTATTTCATGAAATATGCATAATTAATTGGGTTATCAGCAGCATAGAGATATTGGCAAATTTTGTTTATGGTTCTTTCCACTTTATCAAGGAATCCCCATTATTTTATGATATCAAGACTGCAAAAAGAAAAAAATTGGAACAAATTAAATTACTTTGTTACAAATGTGTTGCATTAGTGATCTTTATAACAACCAATGAGTTGGTGCATTTGGGATGTAAAACTCTGGGATGAGATGGCAGAATTGTGTAAGTGAAAATATACAGTACAGACCTTTATTTGAATTCAATCCTTTGCCTTAGTGTATTGATATATGAGAGATTAACACAAGTCATGATTATCATTATTATTATTATTATTACTCTTTGTAAACAATTTGATGTATAACTTTGTTCAATTTGCGTACATGCAAACAGATGTTGTGGCATGTATGTTTGTCTCTGCATTGCAACTAAAGAAAGTTTCAATGAAAATGATTACATGTACTGTCGTTAGTGTACCATGGCAACAGTACGTTAAAATGTTTCTTCTTTTTGTCGTAAATATGTGAAGTGAAAAAAAAACTTTCATACCGAAGTAAAAATGCAAAATGTCCATTCCAAGTGGAAGAAATATGAATTATTGGTGTGCTATTTGTGTTATTTTATCGTTTGATTGAATGACTTATTGCACGATGTACATGATGTTGCCACCCAAACAAATGTGAGTGTGAATGTGTGTGAGAGTGAGGGAGGGAGAGGGAGGGAGGGAGAGGGAGGGAGGGAGAGGGAGGGAGGGGGGGGGCGTGAGATAGAGAGAGAGAGAGAGGGGGGGGGGGCGAGGGAGGGAGATACGTGAGTGTTAATGTTTGAGAGGGTGTTTGTGTGTATATAAGGACTGAATGATACTTGGGAGGTGTGCCACTACTGTATAATGACTGATGATTGTACATGTATGTGTGCTGGGGGAAGTGTTGTATTCTCTGGTATCCTCTCTCTCTCTCCCTCCCTCTCTCGGTCGCTCTGTATCGTTCTTTCTCACACACACTTTAGTCATACACACAGTGTATTTTTGGTATGATAAATGTTAATGTACATAAACATAATCATTCACTACACTATTCAGTATTGTACAATTTCCCAATGTGGTTGCAAAGGTATACTGAATGGAGAACTAAATTGAAAACTTAATAGATGGTATCATGATTAGTTTATTATTTTACCCAGGTTTCTCATACATACAACCAAGAACTTGCTGTTTATGAACAATGTTTTGTAATATATGATGAGTGAATAAATGGAAACATCATAAATGTTAAACATAATAAACTGTAGTCCATTTTCAATAGTTAATGGCTTTGTCGATCAGTGCCTACTCCGTCAGTGTATACATCGTATGGATAACTACGTGTGGTAGTTAAATCGGGCAATATATCGTATCATTGAAGAAAATAAACACCCATTCATTCGACCCAACTTCACTGGACTACTGTTGATCCGTTTCCGTTTAATACCGCCATTCATGTACAACGAACATGATCTTTTGTTACGCGTACAACATTTCAAAGGGTCCTTATGACAAAAAAAAAATGTCCGCGTAACATAAGACCATGTTCATATAGATATGGCTCGCAAAAAACATTAATGAACACATAGAGGCTGATATGCTGTGAATCATTTCAATGAGAGAATTAAAGATCATTCGTGAACATTAAACGCCGACAAATATCATCATCCAAAATCATTCTGCAGCTTCTGTTACCATCGTTATGTCTTTCGGCAGTCATTTGGTTTAAGAGCGAAGGCCGAGGATGACGGAGGCGATGAGAAGTAAGGCCGAGATGGTATGGGTGTGTGCGTTCCCGCAGCCATTCCAGTCTGGAAGCGAATTAAAAAGTTACAGATGTGATCGTTAGAAGGTGATATTGTTTGAAGTTTGTGTGTATATTTGAGTTGCTTTTCTTCCATGTTTAATGTGCTGAAAAACAGCTAACACTTACAAGTACATGTGATGATACAAAAAACAAAACTCAAATCAAGCTGAAATCTAAGGTCAAAGGATATCGAATGTATTGATAGCAGGTTTCGTTACATGGCTGTGGTTGCCTAGTGTTAAGAATAATTATAAGAAAGCATAAACTTCACTCAACGCGCCTAAGTAGCCAAATCGTGTGAACAGCCCATTACGAAGACTATCATGACAAGCTTTAGTATAACGAAACCAAAAATTTGTCTTATGTCATATCGGAGACCTACCGTCATCGTTGTCTTCAGAGCTATTCGGATCACGGACCGTGACAGTGAACGAACACACTGCGACGTTCCCGGCGGCGTCAACGGCCTGGTAGGACACGGTGGTCGCGCCCACGGGAAAGTTCCCGCCGTTCGTGATCGTCGCATCTCCGTCACCTCCCATAAACTCGATGGCGGCGCAGGACAGATGGTCGTCGGCTGTGGGCTCGGTCCACGAGTACGTCGTCGCCGCCGGACCGCCGTCGACGTCGTTGATGTCCATGCTGGCGTCCTCGGGGCAGTTTGTAATGACTGGGGGCACATTGTCCCCATCGGCTGTTTGGAATAGGAAAGGGAGTCTGAATACTTTTCTCCAAATAAAAATGTTCCACTTCTTGACAGGAACCGTCATTGTTCATAGCAGGAACGGATCCAGGATTTTGGGAAAGGGGGGAGGGGCACATTTAGAAAAATATTTTAAATTCGTGTGATGACAAAAAAACAAAAAAGGTCCTCACTTCCAAGGGGGGGGGGGCACACTGACATATAATAAGCAAAAAAGCCTAAAACATTCTGGTTAAGTTTGTGATACATGAATTAGCAGCGATGTGGAATTCAACACAGCTCTACAAACATTCTGATGTGTAGTTTGCCTCTCAGATTCATCGTCCTTTTCAGATGGAAATTAATTATTCTACATAATCACGTCGTATCACAAAACTAAAAAAATATGCCCCTCGTAATCACATTATTATAGAGATATAGGTTGTGTTGTTCAACATGAGTTTTATCAATGCAAGGGTCTGCGGTTAATAGACTACATCTAAAACGGGGGTAACTTGTAAAAACGGATATTAAACAAAATAACATGACCACATCAAAACGGCAACTTACGACCGAGAACGATTCGAATGAACGACGGGACAATCTCGACTGTGCTTCCATCCGTCAGCGTGATCGAGTTCAAGCCCTGCGGTGGCTCCGAGTCTCGCATGCTGTAGGCGTAGACCACGGGCAGCCAGTCGCTCTCGCCCGGCATCAGACCGATCCAAAATACGTAGTCGCCGTACTTGGCGAGGCTGGTGCTGTTGTACAGATTGTTGAATGGGAGGTCGGTGATTACGGCGCGATCGCTTCCGTTATAGTTCATCACGTTCACCGTGCCGTTGGCGACGTAGTAAACTTTCGAAGCTGTTGTGGTTTCGAGATGAGAGGAAGAGTGAAGAGGAGGAGAGGAGGAGATCAAAGAAGGAAGAGAACGAAGAAGACGAATGAGAAGAGGAAGAATAAAAATAATGCAACAAATTTGATTCAAGTACAGCGTTTTTAAGAGGAAGCCCACCTGAAGTTGAGTTATTTATAATAGATGCAAAAACATGAAAGAAACGTAATAGTGAAGGTTTGACGAAGATCTGTCAACGGATAAGAAAGTTATTGTTACGTTCGTGGGTCCACGTTCACTCAAATGATGACGAATAAAGTACGTGCGTACTCCTTTATTACTTGAGCTGCAGTGCCATGATGTGTGTTGTGATAGTCTGCATTCAGACTCCCTATATAACAGTTATGATTTGTTTAAGTTTTGATTTTGTGACGTCACGTGCGATGTGCTCTCCAATATGTTGTGTAGTATATTGTTTGAACATTTTAATTTTCTCAAAAGGATATATACCATCATACCTGTGCATTTAATATATAATTACACACATACATCTATGGAAAAGGTGTATTCCTTCATTAAAAAAAATCAGAAAAATGAGACTTTATGAAATCTACAACACCCATAATAATATATGGGAAAGCATATCGCACGTGACGTCACAAAATTGAAACTTAACTTTAAGACATCATAACTTTTTTTATCATTTGACGGATTATCGTCAAATCTTCACTAGTGTGTCTGATTTAATTGAAACCAACTTAATTTTAAGGTGGGCTATCCTTTTGAGGAGTGGATATATGACTCCTTTTAGTGGGCCTTACCTCCATTCCACCCCGAACTTCCCCACTGTAAGAAAACAATGTATTTTGAAGCATGAAATGACGATTTTTGTCCCTTTCATTTACAAATCAACACAGATCCTAGGACTGATATTTTCAAGAGGATTTTAGCTCATAATCTGGCATGCCCGGGGTGAGCCTTGGAAGGGAATGGAAAGCTTTACATTTGTTTTAACCATAGAAACACATTTTATGAGGACTTTGACATTTTCATTTACAACATTTTTCGTAGGCTGACAATAATGTAAAACAATATAAATTATGTCCTGTGATGTTGTGAATGTGTACAATTTGATTTGAGAGGATGAGGGCTATGACAACATTTTCAATAGTTCGGCCTGTGATAACCGTGACAGATATAACACTTCAATTTGTGGCCCCAAACGACCGAGAAATAGATGGCTGATCCCCCTCCCCCTTCATTAATGATGTCTGCACCATTGTTCGATTCTAACCAAGCAGAAAACGTTGTCACACCTAGTTGCTATACTTGGCCAATAGAATCTACCAAGAATATACACACACATCAAGAGGTGTCATAAACAGAGGAATAAAAAGAAACATTACAAAAGTAACCAAGGTAACCGAAGCCACACCCACCTGGCACGCCCGGACAGTTTTGGACGTGGAAGGCTGAGACGTTCTGGTTCTCTAATAGGGTGACCATGTCAAAGGTGAACTTATCACCCCTCCGCACCTGCGCAGATCCAGTCGTCCAGTATAAGAGCCTGTCGTGGTATATAACAGATTTTTTGAAGGAAAAAGTCCACCATGAATTTAAATTAATTTTAATCCAAGCAAAAACATAAAGAATACATATTAGTGAAAGTCTGACAAAGAACCGTCGAAGGGTGAGAAAGTTGTGATCTTTTAACATTTTAATTTTGTGACGTCTCATCCGTGGTGCTCTCCCATACATGTGTGCTATATGATTCTATGAATTGCTTTCTCATAGAGTTATGTTTGTAAGAATATGTGTCTAATCATGTTTTAAATGCACGGGTACAATGATGAATATCTTCTGAGAATATGGACATTGTCAAAACAATTAGCACACAACAGATGGAAAAGAATCCTGCACATGACGTCACAAAATCAAAAGTTTAAGAAATCGTAACTTTCTTATCCGTCGACGGATTTTCATCAAAACTTCACTTATGTGAGTGTCTTTTTTTTTTCAACTTAACTTCAGAGTGGACATTTCCTTTAATAGAAGTGTGATGGTCAGGAGGAGGGGCTTGGCGGGATAGAAGAGGGGGTAAAACAGGGAGAGTGGATGGAACAGGGGAAGAAGAGAAATATAGAGTGTTATGGGACTTAAGTGTTTTCTATACATACTCACTCCTCCTATCGATATGCTACATTTGAACATAGTCAAAAAGAGGGGGAGAGTAATTAATAGGCATATAAAAAGGAGGAAGAGAGAGAGAGAGAGAGAGAGAGAGAGAGAGAGAGAGAGAGAGTAGGGAGGGGGTGAGAGAGAACACAAAATATTTTTATAGAAACAGGCAGAGGGAAAATCCATATAGGCACGTTAATTTTGACAGCGTGTTATATCGCCAACGAAGTAAAGTGAGTTTGATGCACACATGGTGTGGCGTCTACCCAAATGAATTCGAAAACAATATTATACACTCAGTTTCATGTGCGACACTTCATACCTTAGTGAAGAAAATGTGAAGAAGATTTAAGAGTGTATGGGAGAGAGGTGGGTATGATATGAGGGGTGGAGGCGGAGAGAGAAAGAGAGACGGAGAACGAGGCGGGTGAAGGGGAAATGCCATTGCAAATATTCAAAGGACAAAATGTAAGATTGGTCTTACTCGTTCTCAGGATCCGTTGCTACGACTGTGGGTTTCGCAATTTGGCTACTAAGGAGATCGTTGATTTCTGATCCATCCAAGTTCGCCAGACTCATTGAACTGAAGGAGGTGTCAAGGCCGGTCCAATATATGAATTTATTAATCGGGTCGACAGAAATGGAGCTGATCGCTGTAGAAAAATAGGGGAAGAGCTAAGCATCGTTGCTGTATGACATGTGAAAGACTCGCCTGGAGAATATAAAACGATAGATGGAATGAATGTGTGTATGTGTGTGTGTGTATGTGTGTGTATGGGTGTGTGTATGTATGCGTGTGTATGTGTGTGTATGTGTGTGGGTGTGGGTGTGTGCGTGAGTGTGCGTATGTATGTGTGTATGTATGTGTATGCGTGTGTATGTATGTATGTGTGTGTGTGTGTGTGGGTGTGCGTATGTGTGTGTGGGTGTGGGTATGCGTATGTGTGTGTGTGTGTATGTGTGTGTGTGTGTGTGTGTGTGTGCGAGAGGGAGAGAGAGAGAGAGAGAGATGATGGATCCTTTACAAATAGAGACAGCTTTGAGGAACATGGTTAAAGCTATAGGCACTAGGTCATCTGAAATCATAGTATTATCACGAGGCCACAGGCCGAGGAATAATGGTAAGCAAATAATCAACGTCGGTGAGGGTGATGGGACGAACTATCACTTCAGAGGCGATCTGGGTGTAGCTATCTTTCCGAAGCGCACTTGAGGAAAGATAGCGTATACATTCAGATCGCCGAGGAAGTGATAAGTTCGTCTCATTACCTGAAACCAAAAGTTGATTATTTGCGTTATATTCCACATCTAAAACCAACTATCTATACCAAGAATGACAATTTGACGTACAAAAATAATGCTTACTTCTCTACCTAACCCTGAGCCGCTGCCATGGGGAACACGCGTTAAGACGCGCGTTACTAGGACGCGTCAGGAGAAGCTACTGTCAGTTGATAGTCCGAGTGTAACGCACTTTTTTTTCGCGCGTACTCAAAATAGTGATCACGCGTTAGGACTGTGAGGAGTGAAGGGATCAGCGAAACCGAAAGTACTATCATCTAGAGTGTAACGAACTTTTTTTCTCAGGTGATCAGATGGGCAAAACTACACTTTATCACGTGATCAACTCTTGACCAATCATTTAGCAGCATTCTTAGGATGTGGAATATAATCCCGGATGATAGTATTGGTTTGAAATCACGGCAGGCCAAATATCAGAGCAGTCTCTATTTGTATAGGATTCATCATCAGCTCGCTCGCTCTCTCTCTCTCTCTCTCTCTCTCATCTCACTATGTTGTTTTCCACTCCTCTCTATTCGAAATAAAAAACGCATTGTGATGTAAAGTTAGACGGCTCGTCTGACACTGCTGTTTGGAACTACTATCCGCGAACCGGCACAGTACACTGAAGTCTATGGATTTTTAAACATGAGTTAACATATGCAAATGAGGTTCTAGGATGTTTAAATCTAGTTCATGCCCGTCAACCAATCAGGTAACAGGATTATCGAGATGAGGTACATAACAATAATAATAAAAATATTGATAACAATAATAATAATAATATTGATAACAATAATAATAATAATAATAATAACAATAATAATAATAATAATAATAATAATGATAATTCCTCACACGACAGAGCCATCTCTTTAGCCGTCAGGATGGTTTCGTCTTCGCTCCCATTGAGGCGTACACGTGCGATGAAGTCCTTCGCGTAGTACACGAACTTGCCTACGGGATCGAAATCGACGAGACTCGGGATTTCGTTCTCGCCCATGCCATTGGTGGGAATGAGGGTGAAGCGACCAGTCATGACGTTGTCGTCGTTGCCATCGGGCAGTGGGGCGTAGTAAATTCCCGACGTTGTCTCATCTAGGATGAACACCTGGGCAGAGCCTGTGTGCGTGAATTCGGACATAAGAACAAATAGAAATGTGTCGGGTGGGTAAAGTATTAATTTCAGCAGATTTGTAACTTTTGAAGAAATATCCTCAAGATTCAAAATTTTACCCATGTTATTTTCTTGGTCTCCTGTAGATATTATCTTGGCACTTTGTTATTGGGAAGCAGTAACCGAGAAAGAGAGAAGTTAATGATGAAAATTGAAAGAAAGAAAGAAAGAAAGGAAGAAAGTATGAAAGGAAAAAAAGAAAGAAAGAACGGAAATAAAGAATGAAAGGCAGCATGACTTGACAGAAAGAAGGCCAGGCAGATAACAGTTATTATATTCCACATACTAAGAATGTTGCAATATCATTGGTCAAGAGTTGATCACATGATGAAGCGTACTTTTGCCCATCTGATAACCTCAGAAGAAAAGTTCGTTACACTCAAGGTGATAGTACTTTTTGGTTTTGCTGATCTCTTCACTCCTCACAGTCCTAACGCGTGATCAATATTTTAAGTACGC
The DNA here is from genome assembly GCA_963669155.1 of Arbacia lixula. NCBI lineage: Eukaryota > Metazoa > Echinodermata > Echinoidea > Arbacioida > Arbaciidae > Arbacia > Arbacia lixula. The sequence goes on from OZ022584.1 coordinate 12,671,424, forward strand.
GCGAAGTAAAAGTGCGTTACACTCGGACTATCAATTGACTAACAGTAGCTCGGCGCAGACGACGCCACTTTGCGCGGTAATTACAAATTGGATGTACCGCGCTGCGCCGGGCGTGGGTAAGTATGTACACGTACGTACACGTACACGTAGCCTATATACAGTTCGCGTTTACCATAGTCACGTTTCAATCAAAATGGCCCATTAATCAGCACAGCAACAACATGATTCAGGTAAGAGAACATCTTGTACTATACCGTAATATTGTTCGTTGCCCCCTCCAACCACCCCCCCCCCCCCCGATAACCAGAATATGGCCTTACGTTAGATTTAACGATAGGCCAAACGTTAGATTCTCAGTAGCCGCAGCGAGCCGAACGTTTAATTTCCTCGGCCGCAACACGGCAAGAGTTCCCCTAGGGCGCTCAATGATTTTCCGCTCAAACGCAAAAAAGCAGCTGGAAAGGAATGTATCGCGTACTGCAACAAGTTTTGTCACCAGGTAGAGAGCATGCGCAGTAGTGCCAAGGAAGAAACCAAAAAGTACGATCACGTATCCGCACCGACCCGAACGCTTTTGCACGTTAAATTGTCATTTTGTGTATAGATAGTTGGTTTCAGATGTGGAATATAAAGCAAATAATCAACTTTTGGTTTCAGGCAATGAAACGAACTATCACTTCCTCGGCGATCTGAATACGCTATCTTTCCGAAGCGCAACTGAGGACAGATAGCTAGCTCGGAAGTGATAGTTCGTCCCATCACCTTTACCAACGTTGATTTTTTGCTTACTACAGGCTTTTGAGCTTCATACTGACAACGATGACGCATATATCTCACGCACCAAAATAATAGTACATTGTTCTTTTATTTGAAATTACTTAGATAAATTGAAACATTTGACCTACTTTATCGCTCACATTTTATACTACGAAATATATTTTGCATAAATAAACGATAACTTGCTACTTACTCAACGATAAACGACCGATGATGAATATAAAGAGAAAACCAAACGATGTCCAAGATTTTTGCGCCATTCTAAAGCCTCCTCTAGTCGTCCGATACTCCGATCGTCTGAGTGTCTGTTCGTGCGTTGCAGTTGGTGAACAGAATGGAACTAAGAAATGATTTATGCTGGCATGGGAGTACATGCCCTCTTTCTTACTGAACGAATAAGAAGTCGACGTATTGATTACGTTCACATGATAATTAAAACGCGTTTTATGAAGGGCATTGATCTGTGCACTTTAACGTGTATCGATATTCAGAGCCATGTCATTAGGATTACACATCATGAAATATAAAACGGTTATACTGTCATTGAGGTTTGTTTAGTATACAAATAGAGACTGCTATTAGGTACATGATTAGAATTATGTAGGCACAACGTGATCTCAAAACAAAACTATTATCACGAGGCCGCCCATTATGCAAATGAAAATACATGAACTTTTATTGAATGTTATTTATGCTAATAAAGTATTATACGCCGCTATGAGGTATTATTGCTAGGATGGTGAAATCTAGTTCGTGACATGCCTGTCAACCAATCAGGAAACGTGGTTATCAAGATGAGGTATGTAATCCCCAATATCAGTTATAGTCTTCAACTGGCGCATTCCAAGAAAGAATGATGTTAAAGGGATAGTTCACCCTGAAGATAAGTTGGTTTTACTCACAGTAGAAACATGAAAGAAACATATTAGTACATTTACATGCATTATATGTAAATAATGATTATATAACATATAATTTGACTATATAATAGTTGAACACTCTGTGTATCATATATTAGTGAAGGTTTAACGAAAATTCGTGGAAGGATGAGAAAGTTGTAATCGTTTAAACTTTTGATTTTGTGACGTCACATGCGAGGTGCTCTCCCAAAATTGCGTGCTGTATGATTCCATGAATTGCATTTTTTTTTTTTGATGAAGGAATACACTCTTTTCGTAAAGGTATAAAGGTGTAAAAATTAGTTTCTAATGATATGTCAAATGCACAGATAAAGTGATGCATATCCTTTTAAGAAAACATTTTCAAAAAAATTGAAAACAACATATGGGAGAGCATCTCGCACGTGACGTCACAAAATCAAAATGTTAACCATGCGTAACTTGCTTATCCTTTAATGTATTTTTATCAAAGCTTCGCTAATTATGTTTCTTTCATGTGTCTGCTTTTATTAAAACCAACTGGAGTCAAAAGGGAGTTTTGTGTCGGCCCTAAATTTGTGTTGGTCCTTTATAAGGTTACTCCTTCCTGGCTGCTATCCTCTCGAGCAATATTTTATTTATTTATCTTCTATTTTTGTTTATGTGTGTATCTATTTATTTACTGTGTATTGCATTGAGAAAAATAAACTTGAATTGAATTGAGTTACATAGCTTTTATCCACCCTCCGACGATGTTTATACATTCAGTTTGACCAATCGAATGCGCACAAATATGTTTATTAACCCTTCATTTGCCAGGTGAGATGCTGCTGTGTGGGATTTATGTAGATTTATTGGTGTGCATGGTGCATCAGGAGTTAACAAACTGAATCATATTGCTCTACTTCTCTCTCACATCACCCTGTCTGTATACTAACCCCATTTTATATTTGTTGCTGTCATTCCTTTCATCAATAGCACGAGACCTCTTCTCTTGATGCGGGCATCTATTTCTTTTTCTTGCTCCCTGCCAGCATGTCTGAGGGTGTGTGGGACCTTGAGATATTGCTTTACAGACGCCATGCTATTCAAAAGTGCACTGATCGAATGTTTGTATGTAAAATTGCAGGGCACCCTTGTAGCAGTTTTGTAACTGAATGGGCCTACCCTGCATTGCGTTTCATTTGAAGATAACGACATGAAACAAGAGGTGAATAAATAAATAAATAAATGTCAATTACCTTTCGTTCAAAATCACTTATTTGAAGACCAGTTTTAAAGTAATGAGTTTGGAAACTGTTTGGAAAGAAGAAAAACGTGGTAAATGGTAGATTGCTGAGGGGGAGGGGGTGGGCAGGATAGAAACCTACACGTGGAGACTGTACTGTCTGAATCCCTGATGTTTTACTGAGGACGTTCAAGTTACATGGAATACCATCAGCCGTTTAATTAATGCAGATTCATTGTACTCTTCTTCTATTCACAAAATAATTCTTTACAAAGAGTTTCTCTTTGTCCCATGTTCGAAGCCGTCGATTCTCTTGATAATTTTTGCCTGGATTTGACGTATAAACAAACTAGGATGCGCAGAAGAATTTGGGGGAATATCCTCACCCCATAATGCTTGCGCAGTTGTGACATGCAATACATGCAATGCAGATATACATGTACAGATTCAATCGAGGAATATTGTTACAATAAGGTAAACCTGATTTCAGGTTGCAGTTCATAAGTCTCGATTTCACACTGGTCCGCATCATATTCTACTTTCTCACTCTCGCTCTCTCTCTCTTTTTATTTCTCTCTCTCTCTTTCTCTCTCTCTCACACACATACACATACACACACACACACACACACACTCTGTCTGGTGTGTGTTTCCCTCTCTCTCATCTCCTCTGACTCTCGCTCTTCCTATGTGTGTGTGGGTGTGTGTGTCTCTCTCTCTCTCTCTCACACACACACAAACACACATACACACATGGACACACACACCCACTCTGTCTGGCTGTCAGTGTGTGTGTGTGTATCTCTCTCTCTCTCTCTCTCTCTCTCTCTCTCTCTCTCTCTCTATCGCTCTCTCTCTCTCACAATTTTTCAGGGAACAGCGTACAGAAGCACATCTTTTACGACTGCAACAAGGAATATTTCTCGTGTTTGTCTAGTCTTTATTATTGAATAATGTACAAATAAATATACCCTACTTCATGAAATAGATTTCAGCTCTAATGTCTGTGCAAAGTACTGGACTAAAATGCGAATACTCACTACGTTTTACGCTACGTACATCCCCTAACTTCCATTTCGTAACTTCAAATATCATAATGAAAGGCATCTCGTTTTTCTCTGAAAAAGGGGAAACTTTCTAATTTCAGAATCTATGTGAGCTCATTGAGGAAAATAAACACATATGAATACCATAAGCAAAATGTGTTATTGACTAATATAATATTTGGCAAATGTGTAGTTTGGCATGACTATGATGAAAAATAAATACAGTGACATATCGGTTTTAATTGATACAAATTGTTCGGTCTATTTATACAAATGGCAATGCTACAAGTATATACATACGTATTACTCATGTATCAGTATTCTTTCATTTTCAAAAGAACATTGATTCGATTTATTTCCTACACGGCCTTTCGCTGTTTTCAAAGGAATAAGGAAGAAATAATCACATGTGATTTTCTCTTTTTGAATGTCTGCACCCTACTGGGCTATCTCCGTTTTTAAGGAAATACATTTTCCTTTTCTTAAAGGAATTAATCATTCTGGTGTTGATGCTTAAAACCCAAATATCTAAATAAATAAATGGATCTTATGGCTCTAAATGTAATGCTGAACAAAAATACAAACAAATAAGACCCAAATATTAGCTGGTTTAGCATGTTTTTCTTTCCAATTCAACATTAAAAAAGAATCTGCCAATAACAATGGTTCTTCTATGATCACTATACCCTCTTTCATTTTGAAGATTTGTTGAGATCGATCTATTTGTTTAAATAATGCTATACAATAGCAACTAATTCAGTCATTGCTTCCTTCACACTAGGTGCATGCTTTTTAAACAGAAATAAACTCACAATCTTACGGGCATTAGAAATTTGGCCAACTGTCTCACACCTATATCATTTGTTCATGACAAGTATTGTTATGTTTCGGCAGATTCCAATGCTTCTTTAAAAAGAAATCATAATAAATTGAAATCAACGCTTCAAAATTCTACTTGAAACTTTATCCACGATATTTTGGATATTATCGATATAATTTCAATATTTTGATAGCAACCGTGAACAGAGTGATGTGCATGCGAGTAAAGATCAAACCACAGGCTCGTTAACGCATCCCCTGTCTAACAGTTAAAACTATTGACACAAGCGTTCACGAAAGTTGGAGGTAATTAATTGGTATTCATTTAAATAGCGTTTTATGGACTGCACAAACTCTCGAGGAAGTTTGATTGCAGCAAGTTTATTTACTTTGAAATGATTTGAAGCATATTCATGTCTCTTGCTGCACCTTTGTTGGTGATATTCTTACTAGCTGCAACAAAGGACAACCTTTTTGAAAGACAACACTCTTTTCTTTTTAGGCAGCGAAACTGTGAAATCAAATATCAATATTGCACGGCAATGGTGATCACTAATGGCTTAACATGGCTTGAAAGCTTTAGAAAGGTACAGCAATTACAACCTCTCTCAATCCGGAGAACAGATTATGGTACGCGCCTTCCTTACTGACCTTTCTGCTTTTGGGCAACGTTATGAAATGACTTTGGCAGAGTTTGTTAAAATTGTTATCTTCCAGACAGCTATCTGCTCATAGGGCTCGCCTGTATACTTGGATGGCCTAACTCTTCCTATGGAATGCCCATTTCTGCCCATGGTTGGGGATGGTGCAAAAAAGGCAATACAGAGTGAGTAAAAAAAAATATATCCCATCTTTTTAAATTTGCCTTGTATAAACATTTAATCATGGGTTCAGGATTATATCTTGGTAGAGTTGTACTCCAAGCTTGTTTCGGCACCCCTTTCATTTGAATCTTTGCATGCATTACTTAGCAACGGACAATCTTTAGAAGACTGCAAATTACGGGTTATTATATTTTACTAAATCTGTTGTGATAGTTTTTACGAAAGTACAATCATGTATAATAACATGAAGGGATTTATAATGAAACATAGAACCACACAGTTATTCCAATCCGATATGTTCTTACCAGGTATATCATCTTGATGATAGTATAGTTTGTTAATCTATCTACAATCATAGTTATTGGAGTGTGTCAATTCCAGAGCAGTTGGACAACAGCGCCGGTATTACATCAAACGTATAACAATTACTGTGAGTCAGGACTCAATGACTGACTGAAACTTGGCAGCGAAAAAATAGAAGTAAATATGATTTATGCCGTAGTAGTTTGCTTGTGATTGTTTGCAAACCTATGAAGGCCCTCGAAACGAGCATGATCATGCACCAATCAATATGATTGGCTATATCCAATAATTGTAATATATATTTGCCCACGAGTCTATCATAATTGTTCGTGATATCGACATCAGACGCTGTCGATGGTGTATCACTGGTGTTCGATGACCCTGTTCATGTCACAGAATATTACGATTGTAACGCGTTCAGCTCCTCATTGAGGAAATCGAGGAAACTTCCGATGGGCGGCAGCTCCGAGAGCGTTCCCTGGTGCAGCATGGCCGCTGCGACTCTGCTCTGGGCCTTGCGTTCTGCGGCCTCTAACTCCGTAGCTCGCAGCGGCTTCTGTGCAAGGCACCCTGACTTGGTGCTCGCCAGCGCACAAGGCAGGAACGTCTGCTGGTGATGGTGGTAGCTGGAGACAGCAGCGCTGGCCAGGTCACCAGAGAGGCGGCTCGCTGCAGATTCCCAGTCACCCAGAACCCCCTTGTCCTCGTAGTACTGAAAGGGCTTCTTCTCACATTCATCATAGGTGAAGTCTGGTCGGGGGTACGTGGCAGAGGACGGCGGTAAGTACGACGACGATTCATGGTCACTGTAAGGGTAACTGGCGGCTTGTGAGCCACTCACAAGCTTTACCTGGACCGCTCCGTTGACGATATACGAAGTGCAATACTCTGTTCTTGACGGGGTATGCCCCGCATAGCAGTCCACCCCATACGCGGCCGCAACAGCAGCGGCTGCTTTGTGGCAATCGCTTGAGGATCCGCTGGAGATCACGCACGGTGTTGGCGTGGTTCCGTGGTAACCCGAAGCAATTGGTGATGGCGGAGGTGACGGAGGTGCAGTGACACCGCACATGGGCTCACTGGGCATGTACTGCGTGTGGTAGGAGGATTCCCCAAGGTAGGCGGATGGCGGTGATGTCTGAGGCGTTGGCGGAAGGTGGTACTGAGGAGGGCCGAACCGCGCCAGGTAGTCTTCCTGCTGCGCCTCGCTGACTCGCATGGCGTGTTTGCGGTACGACTCGGCGTCGTACATCTCCGGCGGGAGGTGCGCCACCATCTGGTACATGGACAGTGGCTGGTGTTCAAATCCTCCATAAAGCGCTGCGTCCGGTCCGTAGCCGTACTGCGGTGGGCTGTAATAGCTACTAGCCATCGCGTACGGCAGGTCGGTGGCTGCCGGCAACGCTCCCATGCCCATTGCGAACGAATGCTCTTCGGGGGTCGTTTCCGCCTGGCTCTTTCTCTTGCACGGAAAGGGCCCACCAGCGGGGTTCTCCTGGCCCGGTTGATCGGCCGACTGGTGGAACGTTGACGGGCATGTCCCATGCGGGCTGTGCAGGGACACCGAGTAATCGTCCTTGAGTTTCGGCCCCGTCTGGCTCGCGACAACGTAGGTGTCGTTACTCATCCACCGTCTGCGCGGAACGTTGTCCATGTTGCTCGTACTCGGGCCATTTGGGGGACTAGACGAACCAACACTCAGCTGGTCGGATTCTGACGTCTGAGCTGCCATGAACATCTTGACCAGGTCGTCCTGCCCGTATCGCCGTCTCGTAGAAGCCTCCTGGCTCAAGTATGGCACGTCCTCTTCCCTGTGAAGATGATCAGAGATGCAGGATAAAAGTGAATGTTAAACATGCCATTAGACAATATTCAAATCATCAAATAGTTCATAGGTGTGGAGGTTCCCAGGCCTACATGTGCTATACTTACCAGAAGTTGTCTAAAAATTTGAACTGTTATCGTTTCCTGGAAACTGGTTATAATTAAAGTCACTTTCAGTTCAGACACAGTCATTTTCAGACATCATAATTTAGCAACACAACATTCAAAACAATTGTGCCGCGCACAACAATCAAAACGACAAGCATTTTGTAAAAGTTTATGGTTAATTTAGTCACCCTTCCGCATTAAATCGTATATCACATCAGCCAATGAACGCTGCCCTGCTACGATATAAGAGTTATGCGAAGTAGAAGCAGATGTAAATGTTAAATTCCTCCACAAAAGCTGATCTGTAAAATATGCACTCGAGTACTAGCGAAAATTGGGCACTTTCTAACAATTCTCAAAAGTAGAATCTTTATCACCCCACATGTTGTCCTTCTAACGTGAACGTTTCTCCAAAATCCCCACACTCACCAATGAAAGGATGTGTCTGTTCCAGATTTAGATCCAACAATAATTCCAACGTGTTGCAAACAAAGTGAAAGGTATGGACAACGGGCGGCGAACAGGAAATTAAGGTTGCTTTAATTTTGTTAGTCTACCCATTCTGCTGTTGCTCATATACATACATGCAGTATTTAGTTTGTTTTACCTGACAGGATTGTGTGCGAAGAAAAGCGCACTCTTTCTGCCGTTTTTATTGATAGCACGCCCTCTTGTGTGGAGCCACTGCCATGAGCCATCAATTCGCATCAGGCGATAGAACATGGTGTGCACCTCGTCTGTCTCGATTACTGAAGGAGAAAAGAAATGTAAAAAAAAAAAAAAGATTATACTTAGCACCTTACATGCCACACCCCATACTGCCCTGTGTGAATGTGAATGGTGTGTATTAAAAGTGCAAAAAAGCCTTAATGGTGCATAAAGAGTTAACTCCTCCTCTGTCAGACGCCATACTGCCCTATGTGAGTGTGAATGGTGTGTATTACAAGTGCAAAAAAGCCTAAATGGTGCATAAAGAGTTAACTCCTCCTCTGTCAGACGCCATACTGCCCTATGTGAGTGTGAATGGTGTGTAGTACAAGTGCAAGAATGCCTCAATGGCGCATAAAGAATTAATCCAGTGTTAAGAAGTCTGTCACAAGACGGGCCATCAATTACTGTTCTAGGCCTATACCAGATATGCGATACTTATTCGCATTTTTTAAGGCTATTTGGCATGATCTAGTGCGATATCATATTGATAAGCCTAAGCCCACTTTAGTTGTGCATTACAATATTACTTTTGATTTCTGAAACTGATATTGTGTGATTGTAGGAAGCTGGGACCACTTGACCACTGAAAGAAGAACTGCAACATCTATGACGTCACTTACGGGTCTTATGGCAGACGTACACTGCGAGAAGGTCATCGGGGTGAATCAGCTGATAGAGAGATTTTGATTCAAGGTCAGCAGCGTTCACGCCAATAATTTCTTCGAACCTGTAAAGGGGCAAAGACATCATAACATGATTTAGCTCTCGAGTATTCATAAAAGGTTATAAGGTCATTACACCTTACAAACCATTGACTTTCTGGTGATACCTTGTATTCATTGTTAATAAAAAATGTGTCTATTTTGTTTTTTAAATGAATAAAGAATTGCATTGAATTGAATACTCTAAACTGGACTAATGTATCATGTTTGTGTCCTCCACAGTGCAGTGCTACCCATTTTCTTGGAAGGGAGCAAGAAAATGGGAAAACGAAAAATCGTTAAGCTCTCGATTATTCATCGACCACTGACTTGGAAATATAGCAGGTTGAATATCATTATAGCGCCAGGTCTTCATTTTATGTCACTCTAAAATACCATAAGTTTCGAGCTATGATGTTCTATAAGTTACCATCCTGACCATGCTGACCGTATATCTAATTCATAAATAAATATATATTTTATATAATGAAGAAATTACCATTGTTCTCTTCGCCTCCTATTTCAGTCAATGACAGAAGGAAATTATATGAACATTTCAGATCTAAACCTCTGCTTTTAAAGCTTTACTCGAATCTTAACAATCAAGACAGCTCCAAACCCTTTGATCGTTGCTTAGGGAATGACAAGGAGAAATAATTATGGAAATTTCATGTCAGAACCGAATCCCAGCAATCGCATAATTAACTAGGGAATCCCAAAGTGATTACGACCATTGCAGTTGGACAACAAGAAAAACTCATAAGGCATCTACGTCGTGCACCATATTACTCTCGAGTCGGTGAATAGCGGGTATAATAAACCTCCAGTTCACAAATTAATTTATTTGCTGGTGATGTAGTTAATAATGAGCTGTCGTTTCGCTGTGATGGGGGGTTCAGCGGCGCGGTTTCTTTTTCCACGAATGTACAGAACCTCATGAAAGGAACATGTTATCCGCACATCAAAGATGTTGGCAAGAAATCTTCATTGCTGTTTTTTTTTTTAATATTATATATATTATAATCTTTTTACACCATTCAAAGTCTGAATAGAGAATAGAGTCGTCAGAGACTTCGTGGATATTGCATTGGACCTAAGATCGTGCTTTTGGCAATCATATGGCTGCGATATATGAATGATCAAGATAATCGTGACAATTAGGTATGTTTTCAACACAAATATGGAGAGTTTGACCAGTTGCCTCATTAGGAAAATGACACGTTTGTTAATATCAGACAATATTGCATCAAAATAATAGGTTAGCCACTCTATGGTAATTTCGAGTGGGCGTTTAAAACCTAATCTTACACTAAGCGTTACATCGGCATCGATAGCGACTTACCTGTTATCACCGGATGCGATGTTGAGGTCGAGATCGTGCGTGGTCCAGAACGTGCCCGGCTTGGAGTCGATGTCGGTGTCAGCGGTGAGGAGGATGAAGGGTCGAAACGCCGCGAAGAAGACCTGGAGGGGGGCGTGGCCTACTCTCTGCGCATCAGGCAGTGACTTCATGGTCCCGTTACACTGCATTTTCTGTACAACACAAGAGAAAGGCAAAATACCTAAGCCCTTCTGCGTCCAAACCACGTATCTAGCCCTTTTCACCCCACTGTGCACGAATACTTCTTCATATTTTCCATATGATTACAAAATGCGTTGCTCTCGTTCATGTGTAGCTTCCATCTACATTAATCATTATTTTGCGTGCATTTGGGCTTTGCATCCTCTAACCTACCCCATCCCCGTCCACCGTCACCCCACACTCTCTGTCTCTCTGACTCTCTGTCCCCCCCCCTTCTCTATCTCTCTCTCTCTCTCTCTCTCTCTCTCTCTCTCTCTCTCTCTCTCTCCCCCCCCCTCTCTCTCTCTCTCTCTCTCTCTCTCTCTCTCTCTCTCTCTCTCTCTCTCTCTCTCTTTCACACCCTCCCATATGCAACAACATCCAATGTTGAGCCTTCTGAAAGAGAGAGGAGGTAACATGACCTCCAGGCAATCATGCTATCCTAGCCATGCTGGTTTGTGTTTTTGTACTGCACTGTATCAATTTGATTATTTGTGATATTCTCATTGTGTTTAATGTTTCTGGAATTTCAATAGATACATGTGTACATAGATCCCTTTTTTCAGTCTTACCACAAAGCCTGTACTCGTTCCATTGAAACACTTCATACGGCAGAGGAATGAAACGTCTCTACTCGCTGTAACTCCAAGAGGCATTGAGGCTCCGCCGTTCTCGACTCCTGGTAAACTTGTCTGAGTTAAGAAAGAAGAAAAAAGGCTTATTGTAAATACCTGACTATTTTTAATTGTTCTACTACATTTATTTTGACAATATTATAACTAATTCTAATTCAAGTAATCGTACATCAACAGGCTTTGCTATAAAACTTGTGATTTCTGTGGACCTTTCTGTGGAGCTAGAGACGGAGTAATGATGATATTGTGAGTGGTCAGTATCTGGTCAGTGTCTGGTCAGTGTCTGGTCAGCCTCAGCTGCTCGTCCTATCCACAACACAATGGAAGTAACAAAAGGCCTGGATAGAAAGATGAGTAGGACAATATTCCTCTACGCGACCAGTCAAAATTTGAAACTTGTCAATTTCAAAAACCATACTTTAAAGTCTTACAACCTACATTGCATGTTGTTAACAATACATACATACGCAGTGACAATTCTACGTTACGTTGACCCGACTTCACGGTTTCACGACCTGGCGAAGAAAATGGATCCGTGTTAATGTTATCTCACAAAGTTAGGGGGAAAGGTACTCTAGAACATTGAGCCCGCTCGAAATTTTTGGCGGCCATCCCATTCTTCAATTAAATTTAGTGATGATGTACTTAAAACCAAAATTATTTCTTACTTCGATCCTACTTAAGACGCAGTATTTGGATATTTCCATCTTGGGGAAATATCACCACATTTTAAGTATGAAAATAGATTTCTACAACATTATTATTGCAGCTTCGAAACGTGCGTTCATAATTACCTAGCGGAGAGGAAACATCGACTGATCGCTAGTATGTACCGGTCGGCCAAGAGGTACTTGGTTATACTCGACAAACTGAGCATTATCAAAATTATCAATGACCACGATGACGATGAAATGATGACCACCGCCTACATACCTGCATCGCTTGTCTTTGATTACACACGCCCAGCGTTTCCTCCAGAACCACTCTCAGCTCCTGGTGATCGTCCGGGTGGACGATGCCGTAGATGCAGCGGTGCACGAGGTCGACGTGGTGGAACCCCAGGTGGCTGGACATGTTGTCAGTGGCGTAGAGGATGGTGCCGTCTGCTGTGACGACTAGCATGAACCCGTCCAGCGCCTGGGCGAGCGGGAAGATGAAACACGGAATGATGACGTCATAATCATGATGATCATGAAAGTGGAATCAATGGAAATATAGGATATCATAAGTCATTCATTAATTATGAAATTATTGGCCAATGGTAAGCATTTATTTTTACCCATCTGCCCATAATCGTTAGTAGTATTCTTCCTCAATCCCTTTCTCACATATGTCCACGTATCTCTCTCTGTCTATCGATCTACCTCCGACCAATCGATGTATTTGTGTTCTTGTTATAATCACCCCCTCCCATCTCCACTTTCTTTCTCCCTCCCTCTCTCTCTCTCTTTATCTCTCTCTCTTTCTCTCCCTCTCTCCCTCCCCCCCCCCCTCTCTCTCTCTCTCTCTCTCTCTCTCTTTTCTCTTTCTCCCTCTGTCTCCATCTCCCCCTCCTGCTTTTCTTCATAATCTGTAAACTTCCACAATCACGCGGAATAAACAAGACAAGTGAAGAAAGGGCCGAGATTGAGCTGTTGAGGATGGCATAATCATGACTCAATTATAAATCGCGAGGCGCATGCTACCAATCAATCTTCAAACCCATCACAGCGGTATTTGGGACGGGAAAGGAACCCAAAAGGAGCTAGAGTCCCAAATTGCTTGCTTTGGTACCGTGCAAATCGGTGATACGCATTCTGTCAACATTGGCCGTGCTCGATAATGTACTCCGGTAAATAACTCAATTGAAGGAAATCGAATTCAGAGTTGCAATGCGTAATTACACGTGTTGCTTCTTAGCCGCCCGGCAAGGAATACTGGATATACCGGTACGCGCGTCCTTAGTTTGTGTGTTTGTTTCTCTCGAGCTGCCTTAAGCTATTAATTTTCCTTTCCATGTTTTCTCTCTGTTACTCCTTCTCTCTTCGCCTCTCTTTCTCCTTCCTTCTTTCCCTTTTCTCTCTTTCTAGGCTTATCCGTAGGCCTCTTTCTTGCTTTGTTTCAGTTTCAAGGTGAACAGTGGATTTTACATAAATACAAAACATGCCTTAAAAAGGGATAGGGTCCATGGTTTTACTTGCATCATTTTTTTTTAAGATCAACGATTCGATTCGATAGGCCTGATAACCATAATCATCACTTAGTTATAATGATTTAACATCAATAATACATCATAATTAATTATTACTATCATCATCATTCGGGCAATAATTATTGTTATCACAGTTAGCGTTATCAGCGTATTCACAACAAAACTAAACAAAAGTGCGCGAAATAATTAGCCTTCCATAGACAACAGCAAAACATGGCGCCGCCCACTTCGTCAGTCGCTATGTATAGTTGAATCGACATTGCGCCTTATCATTCTGATAATGGTGAGTGACTGCAGATATTTTGATAAAACTAATCTGTCCATGCTCTGAATTCCTCGTCTTTGATTTTCTACGAACTCAGGAGCAGAGTATCCACATATTGAGAGCAAAAATTCGAACTGAAAAAGCTCGACTTCACTCAACCCAGTCCCACGCTATCGGATCTGTGTAATGCTAATGGTGTACCAGTGCCGGTTGAATCGTGTTTGACGCGCGCGACGGCAGAGCTGCAGAGAGACGGTTGCGCCTCGCGGTCCTTACTCCCACACAAACATGGTGTATGCCTTCATTATCCACACGCTGCCTCCGGACTCCTGCCGGGTACTTTTCTCTCTCAGATATGGTTTGGAGGACACATCCACAGAACATGCATATGGCAGTGCCCATGGACATGGTGGCAGTGGCAGAGAACGGGGTGCAGAACAGAATCAGAACAGTGCGGAAATGAGAACCCTCTGCAAGGAACAAATGGCCCTAGTCGCACGTCAAGTCCAGTCAGAGTTCTCTTTCCAGAAGGCTGTGTCTGAGAAGATTGTACACAGCGATGGTTTGACAAGTACCCAGGATGACTGGCTGCGAGAGGCAGAGAGCGGCCTGTTTCGTCTCGCGGCTGGGGACCCCTTCAAAACGGAGAAACATGTGGTCTGGATGGGGGCTGGAGAAGCCGGGTTCGTGTTGGTGTGCGAAACTCATGAAAACACACTCCAGGTGCAGAATCAGCTACGCTTGCTGGTGAAGAACTTGCAGGAGCATGTGAAAGCCGTACGCCAGCCCATGGAGGTGCTAGAGAAAGGGGATAAGGTGATGGCCGTGCTGCATCATATCTTGCCTCAGGGACGCATTCTCTTCATGAACCATGCCTTCATCAAACAAACTGAGAAGGAGATTGATCTGGCTTTGAAGACTAAATGAGCCCCAATGTTATCTGAATCTCTGGAATTCTATGTTATTTCATATGTGCTATACTATCAAATTATTGATACAGTGTACCATTGTTTTGAAATTATTATGTTGTATCTTCATGTGTTTGGATTGTAATCAGTCATATAAAAATCGTTGATTTAATTCCGAGAAAGATTTATCTGTTGTGGTGAAACCTGTCTTGAAAATTCATTTTAAATGGGATTTTTAGTGTACATGTATGTATTTTTAGTGTACATAAATGCTTAATCTCTTGAATTAAACGCTGTGATTGCTGAATCATATACACTACAGCTGAAAGAAATTAGCTTCATGCTGAAGTGGACAAAATATACCACAGTTAAAACTTGCGGCTCCTTCCCTTTCTTCCCTTTCCCTTTCCCTATGCCAATTCCTTTGAGCTGTAGTAAATATCAAGCTACGTAAATTCTGCTCTATATGACAGCACCACCATCAGTTACCTTTCTTCCCATCAAAACTCAAATATTGGTATGCAAAGTCATCAGATCAGTGCTGTATATATGGCAACCTAAGTGAATAAACTTTCAAACAAAAGATTTTGTTCATGATTTTCTCAGCATATTAGATAGGAAAGAAATGCAAGCATGTTTGGTGTCATTTGTGTAGATTTCAGACTATAACAATGAAATTCTTATGAGAGAAATATTCTAAATCTATGGTAAATGTGGTGCAATGTTTGTTTCTGGAATTTGAGTCATTCATCAGAGATGTGTGCCTAATTATTTCTCATGGCTAACTGTACATCAACATTGTGAAGCATAATGTGAATGATTGCAAATATACCTATGTGCATGTACTTAGAGTGCAACCTTTTTGTACCACTGTGATAAATTTAGTATTTACATCAACATTGCAAGTTCAATATGAATGATTATTGCACATCTTTGCAATTACAGTGCCTATGTACTTATAAATTAAACTTTTGATACTAAAGCGATTTATTGAGTACATGTACATGAATATATGTTCTTGCTCTGTTTTGGTGTTTGTTTACCTCATATAAGTCATAGATTGTAGACCCCCTATAGCTAACATAAACTGGAGCTTCTAGATCGCATTGTTATACTTTTCCAACGTATGCCTCCCACCTCCCGCCACCCCCTTCACCTATCCCTCTTCCCTTCCATCATTACAGCCTTCATAATACGGTATGTGGTGACTTTATTGTGTGGGGTTCTTTGTTATATCAGATAGTGTCTATATTTGTTCTCCTAATTAAAGTCATATTACATGTATTATTGATTGTAGATTATTTGAGGTAAACATGGAACCTATTTTCAAAATCCTGATTACGTTGATGATTAGCCTGCTCCCCCCCCCCCCCCCCCCCCCCCCATTTCTGTAATTTCATACATTATATGCGTAGTGGGGACCTGGTATATCGTATATCTGTACATGTATAATCAGTGTAGAGATATGTAGTACAGTGTGTGTGAGGTTGAGGTGGTGTTTTTTTTTGTGTGTGTGTTGTTATCGAGAAGGGAGTGGGCGACGGTTCCTGTTTGTCGATTCAAAGTCTAAAAGGGCATTTGCCCATCAGATTAATCTGACAAACAATCGGCCGATCCTTTCTCTGACGGTGTCAAAAAGCAGAACTCTCAAAGCCTTGTGTACATTCTGCAAGATTGTCGAGTGTTTTCGACGCGATTTTTTTTCTTTGGGTGAAGCGGAGTAGGCAAAAACATCCGATCCATCTTAAAATAAACCGTCATTGAAGGACTAGAGGTGAGGAGACCATTACCCGAATTACATGTGTGTTTGTGGAATGTGTTGAAAGCGGGGTTGGGTACGAGAGGTGGACTACGAAAATAGATATGCGCTCAAGTAAGAGGTTATGTTAAGGGTACGGGGTTGAGAGAGAGAGAGAGACAGACAGACAGACAGACAGACAGACAGACAGAGAGAGAGGGGGGGAGACAGACACACAGAGAGAGAGAGAGAGAGAGAGAGAGAGAGATTGAGAAAGAGAGAGGGGAGGTAGATAGAAAAGGGTGAGAGGGGGGTAGCAACAGAAGGAGAAGGGAGCAGAGGGTAAAATACAACGAAAACGCGGAGAAAAATGAGGAACTTCACAGTAAATTTGAAAAGATACAAGATGTAGAGAGAAAGACGGGGAAGAAGATCAAGAGAAAAAAAAACACGGCAGCGGAGATAAATGTGGACGTGTTTATAGACACGTGGAATACTGATGTCGCGGCGACTCATAAACTCGGGAAGTGGCTTGCGCTTTCACTGGCGACGTCACCGCGACTTTCTCCTGCCTATATGTAACTATAGATTTACAAATCTATCTATCATACGCTTTTCACCTCAGTCTTCTTGGTCTCAAGCAGGTCTCGGAGACGTCCATATGACCTGCGAGGAGGCTGGAAAAAGTCTCCAAACAAATCGAACATGTTTTAAGTTTCCGCGATTCCCCGCAGACTCGGCTAGTCTCCAGGAGACGTCGCCGCGACTGAGCGGAATCTGAGTCGCCAACAAGTCGCGAACTAGTGTCCTGGGCTGTGAGGTAGGTCCTTTAGGTGATTGATTAACATTTCAAAGTGATTTCAACCATTTTCATGATATTAATTCCATCTGAGCTTGCGTATAAGCTTGGTGCTAACCGCGTGAATGAACAGAATCTCCTCCTTGTGTATCTCTCGTATAGGCCTTATATTTCCTCCCACTCTTCCCTGACCTCATGCTTAAATGTTGTTGTTATCACATTCTTTCACTTTCATTCTCTTTATCTGTGTCGTCATCGCTCTTGTTCTCGTACCCACCTCTCTTATATTGTCCCCCTTTCTTTCTTTCATTCTCTCTCCTTCTACAATTAACCCCATCCCACCCCCTCTCTTTCTCTCTCATTCTCTCTCTCTCTCTCTCTCTCTCTCTCTCTCTCTCTCTCTCTCTCTCTCTCTCTCTCTTTCCTTCTCTCTCTCCCTCTTGGAGACCTGCATAGAGGTGCGATATGCATATGTACCGAGACGGCACAAGCTTCATATCATCATTGTTAGTGGCTATTATCATTTGTTTACAAGCGAGCTAGTGATATTGATTTGATTCCATATGCGTAGCATTAACAAAAACAGAACAAAACAAAATACACACATTTTTACATTCATTTTGAATTGAACAATTACACAATCATTTCGAATAGGTACAACAATATTCTTAAACCTGAAATATAAAATATTTTTTATGGAATCTATTAAAATAAAAACACAACACAGCCCTAAATTCTTAACCGAACTTAAAAAGAAACAAACAAAATATTTAAAATCTACCAAGCCACTTTTTTGTATTTCAGTAATGTTCAATACCCCCCCCCTCCCCACACACACACACATACACACACACACACACACACACACACACACACACACACACACACACACACACACACACACACACACACACACACCCTCACCTCGAGCGCGAGCTGCGTCTCAATCTGACCGTCCATCCTGCTAGTGGGCAACGGGTAGCCATCGGGGGAAAGCCGCGGGTCCACGGGAAACTCCTCCTTGATAATGCTGCCATCAGGCAGCTCGATCGTCGTCGCTGTAGCGGACGTCGCCGACTCGCCCGGGGACGTAGGCGACTCGAGCCCGGCAGCTACGGGGGAGAAGTTAGGGAAGAACGGGGAAATGTGCGGTGTCAGTGAATCAAGCAGTGTTGTTGGTATGCATTTAACCCTTCGTGAGCTAGACAAATTGCTGCTCTATGTGCTTGATGTTATCACTTGAGAAAACGGCCATTATTGCCACATATAATGTTATTCTCATTATACTGCGCCGATTAAAGGTAAATACTAACAAATCGATGCCTCGTGTGATGGATAGTGGTGTTTTGTCACACTGATTTTTAATTTAAGATTTATTTATTTATCCCAAGTTTTATTTAAGCAGGGTGGCCTCTCCAACGTTACAACTACTGTCATTAAGGGCCCTAACGGATAAATATATATAACAATACATAACAGCAATAATAAATCCATACAAAACGTATATATCAACATTTTCTACAAATTCAAGGGACAAGACATAACACAGTAAAATTAACAGTTTTATATCATGTAATGAAGATTGCAGGACAATGATAAAACATTACAAAATTCGATGTTGCATAATTGATAAATACGTGTTGCAAAATTAATAGGCTTATACGTTTTCCGGAGGGTGTGAGATGGCCACGAGTGTGTGTCTTCCAACAAAACATGTCATGAAACGTGCTCCTCCTCAGCATTGAATCATAGACCTATCTGCTTACAGGAGCTCTCCAAGGATCCCTGTGATCAGTTAGCCGTTGCCCCCCCCCCCCTTCTTACCCCCTCGTAAAGATACATCAGTGCGTTTATGTCATCATAATCATGTATATAGATCTCAAAGAAGACTGTAAGTCGTGTTACCTTGGCGAATACTTGGTGTCAGATGTCAAGAGATTTGGAATTAACACCAGTTCAATACAACCCCTTTAGTATTGATTAATCATGTTCTTGGTTTAAATTCAACACCGGTGTTAAATCAAAATATTTTACTTTCAAATGCAACATCAGTGTGGAAGAAATATCAGGCCCGTAGCTGCTCCTCGTATACGAGTTTTGATACGGTAGGCTCATGCCTCAACCGAGCTCAAGTTATTTTGATGTTATCCAAAAAATATTGACCCTGACATTCTAGTGTTGCAATAATGTGAAAGTGGTATGTAAACAACGATGACGTAATAACTATATGTACATCAAAATATGTAACAACACTAAATATTATATACATTTATAAACATGTTTATATGTGTTAGTGTATATATAAAAATATATGTACACAATATGCATACATGTATATATTTAATGAGGAAAAGGAAGCAATATGCACTCGCTAGTGAATAGATTGACTCCGACCATTCAAATCAGCCTAACAAAGCTGCACTTTTGATATCTATCAGCGTGCATAGTATAAAGCAACTGTACTTTAAAGAGCTCCAATCTAATATGTGGACTCTAACTTTCGTATCTGATTTCATTTTTAATATCATGCGGCCTAAATGCCCCGGTGTTGATGCTGAACGGTCAGAGTATAATGATGCGTCTATGCGCAATATAATAATGCATAGCCGCAGCACATATATCTTCCCTAACCTTTTTTTTTCTAGATACCTTGCGGCCGCTTATAAGTTCTTTCTTTATGAGCAAACGCCAAACCAGCACTGATCAAAAATGAATAATTGGCGCTCCTGCACTGCGCAAATACTGAGCTGAGGCGGGAGCTGATAAACACTTCATCTATGAGAGGGACTCTGGTATATACAATGATTGGGTTTTGTCAACATCGTCAGTTGCACGTGTGGCTTTTAAAATGTCGCCTTTTTTAAACAATCCGTGTTTTAAAACAAAGAAAGCGAAATGTGTTATTCTAGAGAAAGAGGATCAAGTAAAATGTGATTTTGGTTCTTATGGTGAAGTCATTATCCAAAGAAAGAAAAGACAAATTGTTGATTTTGTTGTGTTCGTACGCGGCAATGAGGCATATTTTGTATTTTTCCTTTGCATATTATTCATAACAAATAACCATTTCTCACAAACAACGCAGTCAATTCGAATGTATATTTATTATTCAAACATCTTCCATCGTTCCAAACCTTTCATATCTAGCGATAGCGGACTATGTTGCCTTTAAATAGAAGTAAATCATATACATGACGCCGAAAATTTATTGTACACGTTGGATGATCTATAGATACAATCGTCATAGCTTCGTTCTGCCAAATAATTTTGCCCTCTTTTTTCTCCAGGATGATAATAGGTCTCTGTTAAGGGATTCTTATAATATGTTGTGGCGACTCCACTCATTCACCATATAAAAGCCTCATGTTTATCATTTTTGTTAAATGTCAAAAAGAATTTGAGGTGACAGTACGAAGTAAGCCATATTCTTTGCTTGAACGTTTATCAGTATAGAGTTAAAAGAATATCAAGATAGTAACATAGAATAACCTTGAAAACAAAATCATGATAAAAAATTATCTAAAACCCATGTTCTCAAACTCTATCACGAAATGATACAAAAAACTAGTTAACGAGTACACAAAAAGAGATGTCAATCACGACTACATGTTCTTAATCTTAATCGGAAATAGCTTACCTAGACATAATACTAAACCACCGGAAAGGGGGTGTGTATATACATCGAAGTACAGGGATACAGACAGATAAAACTCTTTATATAATGACAGTGGACAAACTCCCTATCAATACCAAACTACGGACTGTTCGTTACATCATAGAAGTGATAAGAAATACAACGAGTCTGTCAGAGTATAGAACAAGTTTTTATTTAAATGAGGAATACGAACATGCTTCTTTTCACGACCTGCTAATCTTACATTATTAAGTGAATAATCATCTTCATTAATGTGGCTAACGAAATTGATATTTGGATTTTTGCGTTTGGCACAGGTGTGTGTTTGGGGTTGGGATTACGAAGGTTGTGCAGGAAAGGAAAGCACAAATTAAAAGATGCCAAAAAAGAAAAATGGTAAAAATGGAATCATATTATTATGCGAAGGAAAAGGAAGCAGGTAATGATGATGGTGAAGAGGCAGAAGAAGGAAGGAGACCCTTCTTTCCGTCCTCTTCTTTTACGTGAAAGAAGTGGATGGAAGGAAGGAAGGAGGTGATGAATAAAAACAACAAGAAGGGTGAAAAGGCGAAACGTTAAAGCAGTTTGGCGAAGAATTTAGATGAAGTAGAAAAATAGTAAAAGGAGGAAGATGGGATGAATATAAAAAGAAGAATGAAAAGAAAGAAGGCAGAAGATTGTCGGATTTAGTATTTATCTAATCTTCCCGTTTCCTGTTCCCCTAACGGAATCACAAATCTGATGATAGACAATTCATTACATAAACTCCCAGAAAGGTGAATAAATAAGAGCCCTTAAATAAATAAGAGATGTACTTGAGTTACACAGTCCCCTTGCCACTTCTGTTTGCCTCAATGTAGTGAGTATACAGCCTTCAAGTATTTTGATTTTTCAGGTCGTCTCAGGCGTTTTTGTCGAGGGCTTGGTAAATCGCCCCGTCTCTGAACAAGAGGAAGTCATCATTCAAACGACATACGCGTAATAACGAAGCAGGCAAAAGCAAATTTGAGACACTTAATAGCTTCCCAAAGCAATACGTCATTACCTTATTGTTGATGTCGTCAAGCATGTACGGATTTGATGATTTTGCGAGGTAGGTGACGGGTGCTTACAACATGTACAACCGAGTCCACAATAGATTCTGAATATTTCCCACATAAATATGTCTTTGAACTGGCGTTATGATACATTATGGTGCACATTAACAGTTGGGGTAAAAAAAAAAAAAACATGTGTGAGTCAATGAAAGGAAGCTAGAAGAATGAATACGTAACAATGTACACGTATCACTTTATAGCTATAAAAAGGTTCTTCAGTTGCATCAACATTACATTTCGGGGAAATGTGGGAGACAACAAAACATTTGTTCTGGACAGATAATGGGAAATACTTCACCATCCAAGAAAATATTGTTTTCAAAGTGTTTCATTACTGTATGAAGACACTAGCCAATAGCAAAAGGATGAGAAGTAGATTAAATGAAATGAAATATTGTACATACAATTTCTGGTACTGTAGCATGCTCAAGAAAATTAGAAAAAATTGTCGGTACAGTCAAAATATAAAAATGTCCACATCAACTCCTGGAAACATCGATTTACCCTGTATGTGCCACTGAGGTATTTTTGCACAGGTAATGCACACACATTTTTATAGAGCTGTAGTTTGCCTGTCACACACAGGGTTCACGAGAAATAATAGTGTATTCAATATTTTTAATGACGAACAAAATATGATCGACTTAAAGGTAGCCCGTCCCTTTTGCAGACCTAATTCTGAAAGTTCCCTGACTTTGTCATCATTTGAGAGAGAGTAGCTATTAAACCTTTCCCTGGAAGCGACAAAGCATAATATTAGGTTTGTGAGGAAATAATCTTCGATAATTGATCGAGCTTTCTTTTTTCGTACCACGAAAATAGTCAAATCTAGTGACTAGTGAAAACTAGTTAGATTTTCATTTATTTTACGGAAATTATAGTACCTCTGACCTTAAAATGTCACAGTTGGTATCCCAAAGATACGTGCTAAATATGTGCAAACTTTCATGAAGTTTTCAAAAGGGACGGGCCATTTTTAACATTGAATTAGAAGTACGTAATGAAATAGAGAGAGCACCAGTCTTTGAAATCTGACAGTAATGTAAGACAATTTAGAAAATTATGATAATAAACAAGCAAAACGCACAACTAATATGCACCAAATGGAAGAAGAAATCAAAGTGCACAATAATAAAGAGAGAAGAAAAAACGACCATGTCCGAATCATTATTAAGTAGAACAAAACAATATACGGACAACTGGAATGATTAAAACACATCTTCAAAGGATTATCTTTTCAGTCTTCCGCCGCGACCCGCTGACCTTTCGTGTTGTGTTTGCCCTGCGCCACAAACAAGCGCAAATTATCATTTTAATCCGGATGAAATGAGAAGTAAACGGTTTACAAATTAACAACATTGCCACTCAGATTGACACAGCGTCCTGCCACTCATTGTGATTGATGGGTGGGAAATGGGGGGGGGGGGGGGGGGAGTCGGGGGGGGGGGGGGTCAGAGGAGTCTAGCCGGGACTAGAATACAGACTCGTTGAGGCACGGGTATCTCGGAATGAGACGTCTACCCGGACAAAAAAAAAAAACTCAACAAAATTATAAGTACTGGTGAAAATTAGTGAACATGACCAGACGTTTTACCTTCATCATCGTTTGAATCTTGTTTGATTTCAACGACTTATTTTAAAAGAGCATTTTGAGATGATTGCTCTCTGTGATCCTGAAAGCAATCAGGAATAGGACTTGTGGACATATCAGAATGACCGGAATCTGAACCGCTACAATCCCATACCTTTGACGCATCTTACAAATAGCTCCAATAAGAATGATAACAGTCAAACAATATCTTGATATTCACATTAACGACGTTCTTTCTACTAATTTTGTAGACATATTCATTGTGTTATAAGCCAACGACTAGAAAGTGTAATTTCGAGTTTCAAGATAGTTGTGTCAATTTGACGAATGATAGTATAAGTGATAGAAATTGAGATACGCTGCATGATTTGAATATTAAATGAATAAATCATGTTTATCTAACAGTTGAAATAACTGCAAGGTAAAGCTATTATGTATTTCAAATGCAAAACAAAAAATAGTTTGTCTCTTGCATATGTGTTTCCTAAAATGATGCAAGTATATTTGCTCATTTGATATTCTTAATATGGAACAAAACATTGATCCAAACATGCCGAAGCACAATATTTCAGCCGTAAATATTGTTGGAAGACTTTTAATGAGCTCTGCATATGGGCTGAGTCAGCGCTATACATCACGAATTTAAGGTTGACCATATTCGTTGAAACCTTTCAACCAATGCGGCAAAATCACTTGCGTAAGCAAAAAAATAGGACTTCGATGTAATAATTATTTTGGTTTTAAATACTTTCTATGACGAGGTGAAGTATACACTTAAGTCCCACAATCTACATAATTAGACAGGTATTGAAACATGAATATCTGTTTGTGGTTTGGGACACATGTGTACTCGTTCACATGAATACAAGACATGTGCTATGAAATTATGTGTAGCGTACGTGGCGTAATGTTTCTGGCAGTAACATACGCATCCCTGTTAGACGGATCTGAAGGACATACATGTACTGTGTATTATTGAGGTTATTGGGTCAAGTGGCCACACCATTTGTAGTGCCTTTGTGTCATTTTATGATAATACATGCCCCAAAATGTTGAACGATTTTGAGCAAAAAACAATGATGTAGCAGTAATGATTTATTTTAGCATGTATAGCAGTCGAATGAATGTAGAACTGTAGAAATAAGATTGGTCTCTTACTCGAGTCAAATTTAGGAGGCGTATAGTAACAGGTGCACAATAGGGGGCAGAAGAATAGAGGAGCAAATCTATTCGATTTACCGAGAAGGAAAAACACTTACTGAAGCGGACAAGACAATCTATCGTCAACAAAAACGAAGGTTTTGATCCATGAACAAGATTGAGAAGGAACAAAAAAAAAGATGCAAAGAAGGTATATTTATATCGCATTTGACCCCCTTCCCTACTCTCTTTCCCTCTTTTTGGAGCCCGTCGACTAAGTACAATGCTAAGAGCACCCACAGAACAATCAAGGAGGTCCATCCCGTTGGATACCGTGGAGCGTATGATGTACGTGCGCTTTTAGGCGTTTACGAGCGGAAATCAGTGTGGCGAAGAAAGCTGTTGTGCGGAAGATGAGAGGAATAGCGGGCCCGAAGATGCGGGTGTACTTCGACTGAAGTGGCCGTATAGAAGACGAGAAGTGGGGCGGCATGGTGTTTGAGTGATTCTTTCCCGGCATATTTTTAGGTCATTTCGGGAGAACTCTTTATGGGAAGAGAAGCACGTGTCTCATATGTGATGTCTTACCCTGGTGATTATTATGGAAACACAGACGAAATGGCGTGGGAATGAGTTTTGTTTTATGTCCAACCCGTGTACAAGAGACACTTGAGACCGCAGGTTGATATTCATCTTCCACCATCTTTCGGCCACATATCCCTCTAACCCCCAACCTATCCCCCCACTCCCTCCTCAGACCCCATCCCTATTCCTCCATAATATCCATAATATCCATCTACTCCCCCTGCTTTTCCTTCTTTTTGTTCTTGATCGTATTCTTGTTCTTTTCCTTGTCTTCCTTATAATACATGGCCGTCATCAAGGGTGGGGGGGGGGGGGGGGGGAGCGAACGCACCCCTCCAGACCACAATTAAAACAAAAACCATTATTGTTAATTTTTGTGTCTTTTTCTCCCCAAAAGCACCCCCCTTGAAAAAAAGCTGATGACGGCACTGTCATGTGTTACCATTCCATCTTCTTTTTGATGTAATGTAATGACAGTTTCCCCCTCTTTTCTTGATTTTCCTCGGTTCTCCTCTTCTCAACTTCACGTTAAAGCCTTTTCTCTCCTTCCTTCTCCTCCTCTTTATCACTTTCTACTCATCTTCGCTTCCTTTTCACTTTTCTTCAGTTAATTATCTTACTTACAAGAGCTTTCCTAATTTATCTTCATTCATGGTTTTTTTCCCACCCTATTAGTCACACAACATCTGAATTTCCCCCTTGTCAAATTTGTTTATTAACATTTATTTATGACATCTCCTCTCATCTTTCGTGTTTCATTTCACATTCTTAAGGTTTTCCTCATCCTATTTCCCCCCGCCTCCCTGTTCGATGTCTCCTTCAAATCGAAAAACGCGAAAATACGCCTTTGGAGGCGTATTCGTGATTCGGGGGCAATTAAGTCGATATCAAGAAAAGACTGAGGGATCCTCATTCAAGGAAAGCAATGTTGACTCTTCAAGTAGGAGGGAGGAAACCAAGAGGATGCATTGACAATCAATGTAATGGTACTAATTTATTGCAAGACCGGGGCATTGCAATAGACGTGATTACGTACCATTTTAAGTGCGCTAAGATATATATTACCGTGATTATCTAAATGCAGTCCCTTACAAATTGTCCTGTTAAGGCATGATTATTTAGTCTCTGTTCTTGAAAAGGGCGCAATTTGCAGGGAATTACTTCGTATTTACCGCGTTTGATTAAGGCGGCGTCGGAAGCCATTTTCATGTGACTTCAACGCTTAAGTTTGGTGACAATTCGCGCTGTGTTTAATGTTTTAAGTGGAATGCTCCTTCGTCGATTGCACCCATTAAATATTGTTTCCGGTCATGCTAAAGCAGACATACAGGCTTGCACCTTACACTTAAAACACAGTGAAATCACCCTTCAAATTGAAGTTCTTGGTTGCGTACATCGTCACAAGTTAGACTCCCCTTTTCAATCTGTTTTGTTTACAGCTGCGGTACGCTATATTTTCGCAGCTTCATTATGGAATGGTGACGTAATAAGGGCAGTTATTGGCGTTCAGGAACTTCTGGGGGTTCTAAACTATCCGTGTTGTGATACAAACAATGGGTATTATTTGGATACAAAATGATCAAATTTAGTTATATTTGAAATAAGAAAAATAAGACGGATCGCGTAAGAGGGAAGCGGTAGAAAAGGGAACAATAAAAATAAGAGAAGAGGAACACAAAGAAAACGAAGAAGTAGAAGAAGGAAAAGAAGACGAAGAAGTAGAAGAAGAAAAAGAAGAAGAAGGAGGAGAAGAAGAAAGACAACAAGAAGGAGAAGAAGAAGAAGAAGGAGGAGGAAACAACATGAAAATGAAAAGAAAGGACGTGAAGAAGAGAAAAGTGATGAGAGGAAAGAGTAAAATGAGAAAATCACAAATAAGAGAATATGAGCAGACGAAAAATAACTTAAAACAAATTATAAACATAGACCAACACGTACAAGGACAAAAATATGAAGAAAAATAAGTAGAAAAACGCAAGAAAAAAATTGAGACACGGAGGTAGCCCAATTGTTGTTTTTAGGTAAATCCGCATCATGTTCATGAGACCGCCGTCCCATGTATGTTGACTTCTTCCAAAAACGCAACACAGAATTCTCGCTCTTTATATTTCGAAATTCGCTGATGTTTATTCAGGAAATTTCCAACTTAAAGTGGTTTTTCATCTTTTCTCCTCTCCCTCTTAACGTAATTAGGTGCGTAGACATCCCTTCTTTTAATGCATCCATTCTGGGCCGGGCCATGCATCAATGCCGACCGGGTAATATTTATAAACTAAAGCGGTAGGAGCCGTTAACTCAGCAGCGGTAATCAACTCACCCTAATGTTTCTGAGGTGGTTATCACGCTGAGGGAACTTGGGCTAAATCGGGGATTATTACTCAAATAATCTATTTTACTACATTGTCGCTCGCGGTCCTTCCACCCTTTGCTCTCTTGCTCTCGATGCGGCGAGTTACGGGCGGGATATTGATGACGGTCCGCTGCTAATGGTTTGTAAGCTCGCGGGCATATTCCGAGGCAAGTGCATGCGCTGTCCAAACAATTTTGACAGAATCTCGTTCTTCTTGAGAAACAAAAGTATCCATTTCGTGTGTTAACAACGCAACTCCGGAGTTTTCGTCATCTATAGTAGGGTGAATAATTGAAAACGGGGTGTACTAAACAGAGGATGTACCGTGGGAGTACTAAGGCCAGTACACAATGGTATTATCTTGCATCGCAATGGCATTTCGTTCCTGCGATGATGATGATGATGATGATGATGATGATGATGATGATGATGACGATGATGACGATGATGCTGAAGATAATTCTGAAAATAGCGACAACTTTACTGTTATTAACAATGATAAGGGCATGAATAGACGATGAAGAGGAACTTGATGGGAAAAATAAGCCGAAGAAAAACTCGGCGGAAAGCGGAAAAGTGGAAAGGCAAATAATACCAAATGAATACAGTCTTTCTATAAACGAGTTACCTTGCCAAGCTTGGGTTTAAACAAGTTTGACAATGCAATTTCTCCCCACCCAAACCACGCAGCAACCAATGAGCGCAACGGCACATTATGAGTACACTGTGTAACATTTTTCCTAACTGCATGAGAACATTGCGTCATTAATCTTTTTCGTAAGCACCGCTCCTGTTATGTCATGGAATAATGACTAACTTCTAAAAAAAAAAAGGTTGTTTCCACTGATGTAAACGACAAGTACATATCTACCCCACCACACACTGCGGGCCACTGCCATGACTGCTATAGTACCCCTGTGCCCCCCTCCATCCCTACCCCATCGCCAGTCCAGTGGCTCTACATTATGACTGATGCGCAGGCAAGGCCCAAACCTCACCGCCGGCCGGTAAGTACCCCTTATCTCTCCGGCTCATTGTGGTGAATTACCGTTAATGATCCCACTAGCGCACAGTCATTACAATCGGTCTCTGTCAGTAGGCTTTAAGTGCGCCAGTCATTGGGGAAGTGGTAAGGGAGGTTAGGGGGGAGAGGAGCGGGGAGTAGGGGGGGGGGGGCGGGGAGGGGGGTGTCTCCCGCCCCGTTTTACTCTGCGCTGAGCATGCGAAGAGAGGAATGAGCGCAGAGATGAGAAAAAGAGATATTATTTTATGGCGGTTGCGGGACAGGGAAAGTGGAAGAGAAGGGTGACGATAAAGAGAGCGAGGGAGGGGGAGAGGGAGAGAGGAAATGGAGGAGGAGAGCAGGAGAGAAAGGCGAGAAAGAGAGAGAGAAAGAGAGAGAGAGAGAGAGAGAGAGAGAGAGAGGGAGCGAGAGAAAGAGAGAGGGAGATGTATCATGCAGAATTATTTTTTTCGACACCGATGCATAATTCAAAAGTGCAACCACTTTTTACTCTCCAAGCAGTACCCTAAATAAAACACCGTCTCTGACAGTGACGCGAAAGAAACCATTCCTCCATATTGTTTCTGGGCGTCATCGAGCGCGGTTTGGTAGCTGCTCGATCGACCGCGTCGTTTTTCTTTTTTTCCTCATCTTCCTCTTCGTCTTCTACTTCTTTCCTTAAGCATGTTGATGGCTAAGTCCCGCTCGTTTGCCCTCCATGCAGCAAAGACATGAAAAAGGAATGAGAATATGATATATAATTGCAGGGAAGAGCTCTCTTTCTCTCTCTCTCTCTCTCTCTCTCTCTCTCTCTCTCTCTCTCTCTCTCACACACACACACACACACACACATACACAAATATATGCGTACTTTTCCATTCATCTTGGCTCTACGGAGAATCTCCACCATGAATATTCATCAAACGTATGTCCGCTCATCAAGAGGAAAGAAGATGGAGAAAGAAAAGGGAACAATGAGTGATATGTAAGAGAGAAGATAAGAAAGTTAGGGGAAATTATTGAGTACAACATATCCCCAAAACGTCAATGAAATAAAAACAACAACGAATAAATGATGAGCACAATTATGATAGACAATAGGCTGTTGAAAGATTATACAGAAACGTTAAAAAATTATATGATTATGTCATGAGAAATTGCTAAGGTATGTTTTTCATCCTCTGGCACATCTCTAAGTTTTTGAATATGTAGAAATTTGGCAGACACAAACACACACACACACACACACCAAAAAAAAACACACACACACACAAACACACACACACACACCCTCCAGCGATGCCCAGAAAGAGAACGCACTGAAATAATTGCCAGAATCATTGAACAGAGCAGACGACCCATTGTCCCGATATCCCAGGATTGGCGATCGGTCACGCTGTCTGCTTTCTTCGCGCCGTTTCCAGCGGCGTACAGTGATTTCCAATCTACTGCAGATAGCTGGCTGTGATGTGCGGAATACCGCCAGCATCATTCAATCACCTTCACCGGTTGATCCTCGTGGGAAAAGGGGATAGCCATGAATCGTCCTAAAAAGGCTTGGTGAAAACCAACTTAATATTCGGGCACTAATTTGGCATTTAGACAATGAGCGAGAGCAAATACGTCGCTCTAATGAACGTTAATGTGAAGATCAATGCCATATTGCGAGTGATAGAGAGATCATGGGATTATTATGCTGGTTATAGGAAAGGCGCGACGTAACGCGCGCACGTCTATAGATTTGGGCGCCAAAACGAATGATTAAAAACTATCACACTCGAATGGGAAAATACACCCGGCTTCCCATTAAAAAAAAAAGGCGACGGAAATCAGTATGGGATTTTACACAGCGCCAATGGGGTATCACATGCCCTTGTGTTATATTTATACATAATAGGACGGCATAATTCAATTGTCTGAGCTGTACGTCCATTGTCGTGTTAAAGAGAGATTGGTGGCATATCGGGTATCAATGATCCAAACTTCGTTTAGTAGTTTAGAGTTTCCTCTTCTTTATTACTTCTTCTTCTTCTCCACCTTCTTTCTTCTTTTTGTTCTTCTTGTTCTTGTTCTTCTTGTGCTTATTGTTCTTGTTCTTCTTCTTCTTGTTGTTGTTATTTATTGTTATTTTCATCCTTTTCTTAATTATGTGCATAATTCTGCCGTTATTATTCTTAACCATCAAAATTAACATCCTCATCCCCTCCTTCTTCTCCGCTTATTTTCGTTGTTCTATGTCCTCTTCCTTTTTCTAGTATAACAATAATTTACAGCGATAATACAAACAATCCAAGTATCAATACAAATTCAATGAACAACCTTAAACTGATACATTATTGGTGCGAGAGAAACAAGCAATAAATCACGTCATCAAAAGGCATCCCGAGTTCATATTGTAGACCAATGGTGTCCCGAGGGCCAAGCGTCATCACAACCGAGAGACCGACCTTTATTTTGGTGCGGTATTCGCGAGAGCGATTATTATGTGCGGGAAATTTGCCGAAATCACTTTATGATGATATCATATCCCATATACACTCACACATACATAAATACATACACGCACATACATACATACATACACGCAACACCACCCACGCTCTGGTCTGGGCCCTGTTACCTAAAACCTGCCATTGATGGTAACTTTGCTACCAATGGCAACTTCTAAGGAAATCTTGAATTTGATTGGCTGTCATGCAGTGTTACTACGGTAGTTACCATTGATAACAGTGTTACCATTCATGGTGAGCTTTATGCAACGGGGCCTTGGTCTGGTCCGCTTTTACTAATTTGTCCTAGTGCGCGATAGAAAGAAGAACGGAATACTGAGACATTGATGTTAACCCTATACCTGTCCCACATAAACTACTAATCTATAGGGATTCTCTGCATTGTTGGTATATAAGATACATAAATGCATACGTGGTGCTTAAGGAGTTAACAACATCGCGTCAGTTACGTAGTGTTCCTGGGTGTATGAGAGATCAGAAAGTGACGGAACCTTAAACCAAGAATGGAAAGACGTAGAAGTTCAATATTAGAAGATCAAAATAATAACCTGCCATTTTCACTTTCCCTAGCATACATCCAGCACGGCAAGCCTTTAATATCACACAGACAATGCGTGTTAAGAAAACACTCGCAGCATACCCGGGGGTGTAGTCGCCATATTGTTTTCTTATCGGAAGCTTGTTGAGTGCAGAAATGCTAAAGTGTAGTGGCTTTTGAGGAGGGGGGGGGGGGGTGAGGATTAAAAATGAAAACTGATGTGTAGCATCATCTTGAAAAGATTATTTCGGTTGCCAACTATAGGAAGATAATAATTTTGAAAGTACTCGGTAATAACCACTTTATATCCTATAATTTATTAGTGGAGGCCATCACATTTTATATCTGACATGTCTTACAGTATAGGATATTATAAGCCGCGCCTGAATTGAATTGTTTCATTTTTTTATTCGATATAAACATAATGCAGAGATACAATAAGACTGATACAATAATGCAATACAACAGTAATAACAATACAAATTAGTAGAATTGAAGTATACCAATCCAGTTTCAGGATCTATATAGAAAACAATAAACACAATATGAATAGTACAATTATTTTAAATGGTTACATTTAAATATTAAGGGAAGAAAAGAACCTCAATAAAGCTATGCTTGTTGGGCGAGATTTCTGATCTTGGTTGGTGTTTGATTATTGAATAAGAGAGGTCGGCCAACTTTTAAAAGAACAAAGCTTTTTTCTCATGGTGGTCCCGTGCAATGGCATTCACTATCTATTGAGATGGCATGTGTGACTTAAAATCACGGAGCCAGATTAGATACATGTTTCAGATCCCTCTGTTTATGACATAAGCGATACAGGACAGTCTATGGATTGTGATCTCTGAGGAGCAACGTAATGCAAAAACCTGATATTACATAAGTTATTTTTCTAAAATTATTTTTGATATGATATGTAGTTCATTTTCATTTCTCGTAGATTATTTGAGAGCGAATCCTCCCCGATAATTATTTAACGAGCTTTCAACATGATGACATTTTTAAAACACTAATGAATATTAAAAAAAAAATAATATATCAATCTATGAGGTGATTACATCGAAATATACGGCTTTCAAATTGATGTATTTTTTATTTGTTCTCGCAAAGAGAGACCATGATCTGACAGAAAAGGTTGGAGATCTCATACTCCAATCATTGAAGTGTTTGCAAAACTTCATCGCTATAGGCCTTGATGTCTCATTCGTCAACATCATTGGCTATACCTGGTCCTTAGCAACCCACCTAAGTCCGCTTTTTTCTCTCTCTCAGACAGGCAACCCTGACCCGTTGTAGGCTGACTGTGCAAGTGTATGGAATACAAGAAGGATCATACAACAAATGAACAAGGGATGAGGAGGAAAGGGAGGGAGGGAGGGCGGAGACGCAGCGGATTGGTAGACACTATAACAAAATCCTGGATAATACGAAAGCAATTATCCCCCCATTAGCGAGTCGCATTCATTAGAGCAGCGCCTTGCGTATGCCATTGACATTACGGTGTTCAGCCATCTTACCGGCGAGGCGTTGATACGGCGGATAATAAAATACTGTTTTTCATGTGTACGCCGTTTTGTATCGCGCGATACACGCGCGCGCGGATTTCCATACCACCAGCAAAAAGTAAGAATGGCACTTTTTTTTCCTACCCATCGACCTTTTCTTCTCATGGGCTTGGAGTAAAAGGCCGCTCCTTGGGTACGTGTGGTGACAACGGCATTCATGCAACTGGTGGCGTGTGCAGAGAGACAATGGGGAGACTGCCAAAGCGTCGTGGTTTGTCCTCAACATTTTTCTTCTTTTTTGCACTCGAAGTTGTTCTTTTCTTGTCTGCTTGTCCCTGCATTTTCTTTCTTATCTCCTTTACATCTTTGTACTTTCTCTACCACGAAAGTGGGAGAATCGTGCGTTTCTTATCAAACATATTCCGAATTCAATAAAAAAGGAAGGGGTCATCTGCTTTTATTGAAGAGCGGTTTAGTGTGTTCTTTCTTTAATTAAAGATTCATCATTAGAAGCAATTATCTTGTGTCTGGACGCTCAAAAACAAATCTCGAATTCCCCTGACTTTCATTAAGACCTCCTCAAAATACTCATTAGGCATTTGTTAAGAATTTCACAATAAAATGATAGCAAAGACGTAATAAAATAAGGCCATGAAATGAAAATGTTCGTATTGTAATGTTTTTGTATAATTATTAGGAATTACGAATGCTCCAAAGTATCATTCAAGATGTTTCCAAATTGTCAGTTTTAGCCTCGAGAATACAATTGCTCAAAATATTCGTGGGTTCCAACATTAAAAATACGTGAGAGTTTGTACCCCCCTCCCCCCTCCCCCCCCCCCCCCCCCCTCTCAATCTCAATCTCTCTCAATATCTCACCACGAGGAAACAAGAGGAATACTGGTTACAACTATCATCAACTATTAGCTATAATCTCATAAAAGTACACAGGATATTAAGTTTCATATCTGTACAGCATTGTATCGATGTAAATTGATATTGATATTATTAGATGAACAAAATGCAAACGACAGACGATGTGGGCAAAGAGAGAGGGGATGCGGAGGTGATAATGTACCAGGAAACGAGAGGGGAGCAGCAGAAAGGAGAAGGGAATCGCGAAATCGCGAAGGGAAGTGGTGGAAAAGGGAACAATAAAAATAGGAGAAGAGGAACACAAAGAAGACGAAGAAGTAGAAGAAGAAAAAGAAGAAGAAGAAGAAGAAGAAGAAGAAGAAGAAGAAGAAGAAGAAGAAGAAGAAGAAGAAGAAGAAGAAGAAGAGGAAGAAGAAGAAGAAGAAGAAGAAGAAGAAGAAGGAGAAGGAGAAGGAGAAGGAGAAGGAGGAGGAGAAGAAGAAGAAGAAGAAGAAGAAGAAGAAGAAGAAGAAGAAGAAGAAGAAGAATCTCACTACAAACAGAGAATGACAAACGAGAGGAGAAGGAAGAGACGGGGGTTGGTGGAGAAGAAGAAAGAAGAAGAGATGAAGGTGCAGCAGAAGCAAGTTGACTATGAAAAGAGAACAAGAAAGATGAAAAAGAAGAAGAAGAAGAAGATAACAATGCTAATAATAATCTTGTTCTTCTTGTTCTACGTTTACTGGAGTATATTGATTTAGATATTAACTGTTTTCGCGTTCAGCAATGCAAGCCAACTCCCCATGTATACATCCCCCCCTCTCTCTCTCTCTCTCTCTCTCTCTCTCTCTCTCTCTCTCTCTCTATCTCTCTCTCTCTCTCTCTCTCTCTCTCTCTCCTTCTCTCTACTCTTCTCTCTTCGTTTGTCTTTCTCGCTTCCTCTATCTTAACGTATATGTACATTTAATCACTTTCTCTCCCTTATTAATTGTGCCGTTATGTGTCTCCTCTCTCTACATCTCTCCCCCCCCCCCCCTTCTCTCTCCAAGGGTACAAATGTCAAAGTTTCTCAACATACACTTTCATAAATGTTTTCCAATTATGAAACGAATAACGATAGTCGTTTTCTTTTCCTCCTTATTAAAACGGTCAGCTTCGCGTCCGTGTCCTTGTGCATATATAGCTCCGCACTCTAGGTGCGGCACATTTTTTTTTTAATCCTGCGCGCGCGGGGCCGGTCGGCGTGCGGCAACTCCGACTTGAGCACCAATCCAAGCGTGCTAAATGCCCGTCATATTGCTTTGTCCCCTCTATAGTCATTCCAATTTTACAGCACCGTGGTTCCTTATTGGTAGCATATTTTCTTAAGCGAGGTTCGTTTACAGCCGATTAGAAGCAGAGAACGGTGTTTTGAAAGGAGCCCGTCTGACTTTCACTCAACGGCCTCTCTCTCGGCAATGCGCATTTCTGAGTGTGTACTCGAATCATTGGTTTCTTACTGAATCGCCCATTCCAGCGACTTCCTCATTATGACGGGACGATTGCGTGCAAAGGGCAGGGAAATATGATGATGTCATGACAACATTGCATTCGTCTAAAGTTCATATTAAAATGATATTCCGTATTACAATTTTATTAATTCTGAGGAAAGTTTCATTTCTTTTCTTTATGCCTGAAAGAAAGACGCGGCAAGGTTATACCTCTGATTGTATGTTAAATCTACGATTAAGTTTGATTATCGACGGTATCGTCGCCACATCATACGAATAACAACATACAAAAAATAAACGTTAAGAATATATTCATTTTATATATCGATAAAATATATCCATATTCACAACACACAACATATAGAATTCTGAGTGACGATTTCTTTTTTTACAAGGACCTTAATCCTGGAAACCACGATAAGCGTTACTATGGTTATACATTATTTGTCTTTGTAGAATCTTGGATACGTCATCATGAGCATGGTGGACATAAGTCAGAGAGACTCAGGGGTAACTTATTGAACCATAACTAAAGAAAAAACGAAGGTTGTTGTGCCAAGGAATTGGACCGCATATTTAGTGCAGTGGTCGGGTGTTTTTTGTTATTTTGACTGAGGCCTCCCTGTTGCCTTAGTTACCTGCCATGTGATTTCCACCAACGAGTATGAAGTCGGAAGGGGTTTACATTTGATTGAACAATTAAATTTTGCTTTCATGTTCCTTTTATATCAATGCATACATCAAAGTGTACATAAAACGTCTTACAAGCAAAATAAGCACGGGGGAAAGGTGCGTGGAGACTGAGTAGAGATGAGGAATGTGTGGGACAGCGTGGGGGGGGGGGGGCTCAAAAGGGAGGCGGTATAGGTAAGACAGAAGAAGAATATGAGTCATATTACGGAAAGAAAGGGAAGAAGAACATGGACGAGATTATGATGATGCTTATGGAGATAAAAAAAAAAAGAAGAGGAGGAAAATGGAGAGAAAGGAAAGAGTAAAAACAGGGAGTTACGCCATACTTATTGTACTAAAAGGAATTTCATAAGATATTATGAATGTATTGCCTCCTTTATGCAGACTTACACCGATTGGTAGTCAGTTGGTAGTTTTGCAAGCACTTAAATTCAAGGAATATCTTTAAAGCCATCATTTAAGCCATATCATTCCTCAATCACAAAGTCACTTCCCCGATCCCCAATTCTCATAAACAATTATCGTAGAATCGGAAACAGTTGGACAATATTGGAACACCCGCCACACGTCTTATCTTAAACCAACCATATCCAATTCATACACTACATGAAAATCCAAGTGTTTATTTTACTTGCGGCTTTCCGATAAACACTTGAAGTACTCGAATACTATTACTAAGCGTTTATTTCCGTGATAAATGTACAATGCACAAACAGAAAAATGGGTGTCGACGATTGTGTGCATATTAATCATTGTTTCCTAAGCCTTTCGTTTTCTTGTCTCAATCGCGGAGGTCACGTGGTTTGCGATGAGATGTAGACGTGACAAACGTCATACAAACTGTACGTGTCGATATACCAATATTGTGTGAATTATGCGACACTAATATGTTGCTATTTTAAAGTGAGTTGACCTGGGTTGGGCAAGTCTTGCCTGATATGATAATTATGATATGATATGATTTGAAACTCTGTCTTGAATCCGGGCAATAGCTCTGAATGCGATTTTCCGTCGTCATTAAACTCTCAGAGTAACACATCATAGATTTTTACTCATACTTCTCGAAAGTAGAGGTATACTATGACTGTATACTATGACTGTTCCGCCGCCAGCATAGCGGAATACATAGTCGTGACATATGAAGAGGGGGCGGCAGAAAGAGAAAGAGAGAGCGAGAGAGAGGGGGGGGGGGGGGGTAAGACATGTCAATACCTCGATACCAAAATTTGTGCACTTCAGCTCCCGTTATGCACCCATTCAGACCCCAACCCACCAAGTTCACCCCACCCCACCCCACCCGCCAGGGTATTACATTCGAGGACGATCTCCTCTTCATGTGACCGTTTTCAGACCTCGTGTTTCGCCCTTCTCTCAGCTGTGAGCCGCCTGAAAAAAAGGGGGAATAGAGAACTTAAAATTGATTTGTACCCCCGATCTGACTCAGTAATGGCCAACACGCTTCCAGTAGTTCTAGCTGTATAGTACATCGTAAATCTCTTCAAGAAGAAGAAGGCAATTTATTTTCACTTTAGCGTAGCTCGGCTCATCATTTCGATAAAACAGTGCTCCTCCTTTTTTTCCTCGAGCTTTTTTTCCATTTCTTATTTTAATAGAATTGAACGTCTTCTCTCCAGATTCCTCGTTTCACTTTTTTGACCAATGATACACAGAAGCTGATTCCTGAAGAACGGAGCTATTAAACTGCTGGTTTCTCTGTCTTACTAATGATGCCATTATTGTACCCAGCATTCATTGGCCGTCATTCTGAGTGGCAGCGATTTGAGAAAAAAAAATAAATGATAGAAGAAAGTATCGCACACTCCTTAGCTATAGCTTAATGACGACAAAACAAAACTAGGAAGAAGGCAAAAACAAGCTCGGATCACTACCTGTCGTTGTTTTAATACCATTCTTTTATCAACAAACATGCGCAGTTATTCATTAACCAAAGGTCGAATTTGCCGACAAACAATCATAGAGTCACACTACGAGACCCCCCCTCTCTCTCTCTCTCTCTCTCTCTCTCTCTCTCTCCCTCTCTCTCTCCCCCTCTCTCTCTTTCTTTCTATCTTACACACATACATACACTCACTCTCCGTCTCTCGGTCTCTCCCTGTCTGTCTCTTTCTCGTCCCCCCCCCCCTCCCTCTCTCTCTTATAAGTAAGTCTTACATATTTTCTTAATCCAAATTTCTCTTTCTCACCCCTTTCTCTCTCGTCTTTCGTTATCTCTGACAGCCCCTAGACACACACACACACAAACACACACACACACACACACACACACACACGCACACACACACACACACACACACACACACACACACACATGCGTATTTCCTCTCCCTCATTTTGGTGTCGGATGTACTCTTTCTTCCAAAACATAAATATAAGTTTGAAAACTGAGGTATCTGTTTTGTCCTTCCGGCAGTCTTATTTCTGGTTTCACATATACAGCCAAACGGCAGGCACCGGAAAATACGCTCATTTTATTTTCAGCGAGGTAGTCGTGACCTTCACTTGACCTCTCGAACCGCGGAAAACGTCTCCTTTTCAAACTGCGATATCTTCATGAATATATCATATTTTCGTGCGCTTTCTTTTGTAACTGTATGTTGGAGGTCGACATTTACCAAGGGTGAAAAAACATTTCATTGAAACAGGCAGACAAATATTGCAAATTCGAGATAGATATGTGGTTCTAATACAAATTAAAAAAATTAAAATAAACTCTATATTCCAATGTCAATCGCTTTTGAGCCCTAAATATTTAGAGATCATCTGAAGCGGAATTTATTGTACTTTATGGAGATACCACTATTTTTCAACCTCCCCCCATAGAAGGGTCAGCATCCAGCAAAACATCAACCATGTTCAAATCCAAAATGAGCGAGATATGACGAAGTTGTGAACGATCCTAACCAGCCAATCATAGTCCACGATAATAACGAAATTCTACCGGCGATCCAAGGCGATCCAATCATAGTCCGCGGACTATGATTGACTGGTTAGGATCGCTCACAACTTCGTCATATCTCGCTCATTCTGGATTTGAACATGGTTGATATTTTGCTGGATCCTGACCCTTCTATGGGGGGAGGTTGAAAAATAATGGTATCTCCATAAAGTACAATAAATTCCGCTTCAGATGATCTCTAAATATTAGGGGCTCAAAAGCGATTGACATTGAAATATAGAGTTTATTTTCATTTTTTAAATTTGTATTAGAACCACATTATTTATCCCGAATTTTCAATATTTTTCTGCCTGTTTCAATGAAATGTTTTTTCACCCTTAGTAAATGTCGACCTCCAACATACAGTTACAAAAGAAAGTGTACAAAAATATGATATATTCATGGAGATATCGCAGTTTGAAAAAGATACCTTTTTCGCGGTTCGAGAGGTAAAGCGAAGGTCACGACTACCGAGCTGAAAATAAAATCGTGTGTTTTCTGCTGCCTGCGGACGAATATCGGTTGCGAAGTCCGTATGATTTCTGAAAATTCGCGTCACTTTGAAGACGAATAGCTCAAATGTTTTATTTTTGAGCCCAAACAAAACTGGAATCAAATTCTCCGCTGGAGTACCGGCTTTCCAAAGCTGTAACTGGTATTGCCGTTCAATTTGTAGAAGGGTCAGGATCCAGCAAAGTCTGGGAGCTTACGTATATATCGGTTGCGAAGTCCGTACGATTTCTAAAATCTCGCGTCACTTTGAAGACGAATAGCTCAAATGTTTTATTTTTGAGCCCAAACAATATTGGAATCAGAATCTCCGCTGAAGTATTGGCTTTTTAGAGCCGTAACTGTCGTTGCCGTACAATCCATAGAAGGGTCAGCATCCAGCAAGGTCTGAGAGCTTACATATTTCAAAAAAAATTGAGGCCTGTTTTTGAAGGCAAATAACATAAAAACTCCTTTGCGGATTTCGATAAAAACTAAAAATATTTATTAAGAAACATATAATCTCAATCCCTGTCTAAAAAAAATCCTGATCAGTATGCTTACAGAAGACCTCAGCAAAAGATCTCGCGAGCATGTCAAATTCCTTCATAATCTACGTGCAGCAAAATCTGCGCGTGAGATTTCGCGAGACGAAAAATAAAACGCTCACGATTTCTATAGAACGAGCGAGCGCTGCCGATTGACTGATATAACGAAGCCCTTGGTCAATCGGTACTGTCTCCCACGACGAAAAGGGCGTATTAATTTAATACTTATTCTAGGAGAGCAATACTGATCAATCAATCGTGATACCGGCACCCAGTCAAGTGTTATTGTTTTGTTGCTAGATTAATATTTTATGTGTCGTCGCTTTTTTTTTTAGGTTGCGTAGGTAGGGAATAGGAGTTCGTTTGGTCACTCGGGCATAGATTTAATCCTCTCAGTACCAGACACTGTTACCAAAAAGAACTCACGCTATTACCAATGGGACTGAGTGGGTTAATCTCAAGGGGGAGCACTACAACGGGCGTGTCGGGTGTTGCCAAACCGGTTCTGACGGTGTGTGGTGGTGGTGGTGGTGGTGGTGGTGGTGGTGGTGGTGGTGGTGGTGGTGATGGTGGTGGTGGTGGTGGTGGTGGTGGTGGGAGGAGACAGAGGAGGAGGGTAGTGGTTAGGATTTTCTAACAGGGCGAACAATACCCGGTCACCCTCCTAACAGCCTAGCTCCGGCCAAGTGATAATATTCTGATACTGGACTCTGGCTTTTTCTCTTCTCTATCAAAATTGGGTGACATGTACACTGGCTGATATGGGTTAACCAGGGCAATTGGCACAGTATGCATTGGATCAATTTTTAAATATGCTGGGGAAAGAGATTAAGGATTAAATGTATGTGTGCGTGCGTGCGTGTGTGTGTGTGTCTGTGTCTGTGTTTGTGTCTGTCTGTCTGTCTGTCTGTCTGTCTGTCTGTCTGTCTGTCTGTGTGTGTGTGTGTGTGTGTGCGTGTGTGCGTGCGCGCGCGCGCGCGTGTGGATTTCACAGAGATGAATCAGTGAGAGGTGCTCAATAATTAATAATTGACGACGAATTTTAGCGCACTATATGGTAGTTGATAGCTCTGGTATAACATGTAACGCATCAATTCGTTTAAACGGCCGCGGGATACGGAAAGCGAGGAGGCAACCCTGCCATTAAACCTCGCCGGCCATTCCCGACAATGCGCCTAAGGGCTTCCGTTCGAAAGGCCGATGGCGGATTTTTTTTAGACGGCGCTCGATTGGGCCCCATGCCCTCTCGTTGCATCGTCAAACATACGCTTGGGTATCCATAAACTTAACGGCGCTATTCACGGCTAAGGCTATCTAATTATCTGATAAATGCCTGATATTAGTTCTTTTTTTATCCCGAGTGAGCTGCTGGCTAATCTCCTATACCACGTCCTTGGTATCATTAGCGTGTGACAGAGTCATTAAAGTTATCACTGATTAATATCATCACAGGGTAATTTGCCTCTTGATCAACCCTGGGTTATACCGCACAGTAGTAAATCAGAACGCATGTTTTAGCTTTATAAAATTGCGCTTACGATTTGTGAAATTGAAAAAAAATCTCATAATAATGAGAAAAATTTCTTTATTGTACCTTGTCATGACTATGAAACCTTGTTGCACAAGCTCGTACACGCACTTAGACAATGATAGTTTGCGTGTCTAGCTACCCGCATTGCACTTCCTACGACAACAAGGTTATTTCAATTGCAACAAATACATAGTCCTACATGATTCTTAAGGTGTCATCATGCATAGATACCACCTGTACATTATTGGATATCGCGTGTCGATTGTCCGTTTGACTGCTTTTTAATGACCTTTTCATGTTCGTGCGAACTTTGCGCATGTCACTTGTGTTCCCCAATCTGTATGACAAAAGCGGAGCGGACCGCGGACGCGCGCGCCTCGCATCTTGGGAGACGGGCGCACGTGCCTCGCACGAAGCGCGCGTCTATTAGCGGGCAATTAGGCTCACAATGCCGCTATCTGTTTCAATCACGCAACCACATTGAATCGAAATGGCTATTGAAATCCACTGATCTCTTCTGACAAGCAATGTAATTAATGTTATCCAAGTACACTAAGTCGGAGGCTCAAGTTCTTAAGTTGGGCTTGCGGACAATTATTGAAATGCATTGTGCTTTGTTTGGGTTTGGGTTGTCGAGGTTTGAGGTGTGTGTATGTGTGTGTGTGTGTGTGTGTGTTTGTGTGTGTGTGTGGGTGTGGGTGTGTGTGTGTGTGCATGGATGTATGTGTGTGTATGTGTGTATGTGTAATGTATGTGTGTTAGGTTTATGGGAAGGGGTGGAAATTTGCTTGATCATTTTCCGTGAACATTTTTCTTTTTTTATGTTTTAGCACTTGTAATCCCTTTTTCTTCTCCGCAAACCCTTATCAACGAGGGCTCTTTCCCCTCTCTCTTTCTTTACTCCACGATGAAAACTAAAATACGACTTTGAAGTCGAGCCGATAGAACAGGTCACCGTATACTGGCATACGATACAGATTTGCGTTGGCAAATTTAGATAACAATTAGACACGCATTAGGATGAATTAATCCGATGATTTAATTTGTGGACACTGTGGACTTCAATGCATAATACGAGAGCTCCCTCCGCCAGAATCAATAACTCCTTCTCTCTCCCTCTCTCCGTCACCACTGCCACCTCCCCCCCTCTCTCTCTCTCTCTCTCTCTCTCTCTCTCTCTCTCTCTCACACACACACACTCTCTTCTCTCCTCTCGATTACTTTCTGTCTTTTACACGGAATTTGTTTAAAATGTGGATATGTTTTGCATTGGTTTACCATTGGT
This sequence comes from Arbacia lixula, assembly GCA_963669155.1. NCBI lineage: Eukaryota > Metazoa > Echinodermata > Echinoidea > Arbacioida > Arbaciidae > Arbacia > Arbacia lixula. Next base: position 12,714,539 of record OZ022584.1, read on the forward strand.
GTTTTTTTTATACATGTATTGTGATGTATTATTTTATTTATCTGCCATGGCCGTCAGTGACAGCTGATCCATAACTAAATAGGCCATCCTGCATATTAAAACTGGAAATAAATAAAGGAATAAATAGATAATAATAATAATGGTATTCAGTTCTCGTATAGCGCATAACAGATAGCTACGCATGTCCCTATGCACTTAAATGAAAGTAGAAAGTTAAGTAAAGAGTGTTGGCCACTGAGTTCATTACGTGTTAAACAGATACTTTTTTTTAACGAAGTCTTAAACTCATCTAAATCATGTATATTTCTCATATAATTAGGAAGTGCTTTCTATAAGACGGAGAGGCATGTGCAAATGAGTGTTCACCATATGTTTTGGTAGATATCCATCATCTCTCTTTCTCCATAACTCCCTCCCTTTGTCTATCTCTCTATCTCTCTCTCTCTCTCTTTCTCTCTCTCTCTCTCTCTCTATCTCCCTCTCTCTCTCTCTGTCTCTATTTATGTATATATATATATATATATCTCCCTCTCTCTCTCTCCCTCTCTCTCTCACACACACACACACACGCACAAGCACACACACTCACACACATGCATACACCAAATAAATAGTCTTTTAATAGCTCAAACAGAGCGGGGTATCAATGTTTTAGCAGTTAAGCATCCCCCAGCACAAAGCGCCCACACAATGGATGGCGGCTGACGGACTGGTCCGTAATGGTCCCAGTATTGACACAATCCCTCTACCCTAATATCTACCGAATGCGGATGCCGCAAATGAGCGCCACTTAAAGACAATTCAAACCGCCGAGACATCATGAGAGATTTACAACTATTAATTTGAATAATATATTGCTCGGATAGGAAATCTACCATGATATCTCCCGCTTGACTTTTTCCCTGTGTGTTCTGTGTTCGTAATATAGGGGGGAGTCAGAGACTGACAGGGGTGGAGAGACGTGATTGGTGGAATCGGGGTTAAAAGCCTCTCGATGCGTGAGGAACTATGCTTAACCCACGATTAAAAGTCAATTCATGACATTACTGGTAACCCAGATTTATCGCTATGATCTCGCGTTTGTTGTATTGTGGCGAGGCCGCTATTAGTATGTATAGTTGAACAGGAACAAACTCGGCAAGCGATGTTTAACATTTTATATGAGATTGTCGCTTATGTGCTATCGTATACGTTGGGGAAAAAAGGGGTGGGGATGAGAGACAGGGGTGGGGAAAACTCCCCGTTTTGAGGGGTTACAATCTGTACTTTTGGGTCGGGAGTGCTGTCTGATCATCGACTTTATGGATTATGACTTCTGTCATCAGAGAGGCCCATAAAATGTGGGTTGAAAATTGGGTGAAATGTTATAAACCCTTAAATACTTAACAAACTAATGTTGTGGATATAAAACGCGACGACCATCGCTGGAAATTTACAACCTGAAAGAGTATACAAATATATAGCGCCTCGAGAGATGGGAGTGAAATCTGTGCGCATGAGGTAACTTGAGTTGTACTCTTTCCTGAGAGGCGCAGCCCCAAAGGAAATAGTGAAAATCGAAGGCACCGAATGCACATAGATTTCATTTCCACCTCGAGCTGAAGGTGCTTTATATGTTTTTATATCCCTTATCGAGATTTCATGATGGGCCAAACGGGAAGCAAAATGTAAGTCCAAAAAACCCTCTACCACAAGATGCAAATATGGAGTTTGATTAGCCCATCATTTGTTTTCCTGCTGCTTGACCAAACCAACAGGAATTCATGCTGCACCTCGGCCGCAACACCGCTAGACTTGCCCGAGCACACCATCTCATTGCCCGCTAAAGCGCAAAAAAAAAAAACAGCTGATAAGAGAATGATCGCGTAGATTTTATGTTTTGCGCGCGCGTATCTTACGACTAGGACGTGTGGATATTCGACGTCTCTGAAAAAGTGCTATCGTAGAAAGAAAGGGACATCAGAATCTTGGTATGGCAAAAATAGAAACCGGGGAATGACGTCACGCAGTATCCCTTTTTCTTCATGGTGGAACTATTTGTAGTCACATGACAAGCTCTTAGCCAATCTTAGTTCGAAAATTTTTTAGTGGCAGGATATGATGATTTTTATTCGCCAATATACATTATTGCCATTACCCCGAGTCAATGATTGTGCTGGGTACTCTTTCTCAATTTCTTTACTGAAAACAGAAGATCTTTTACACCTGGGACATCGTGCATTTAGAGTTCAGCAACCAGACATGTACTTAAATGACCTTAGATGGCAATCTCCATAGCAACAAGTGAATGTTCATAGCTCACTGGCTGTTTCTATCACGTGCAATATGATCATGATTATTTTTTTTTTAAAAGGTTGTTAATCTCACCACTAAACTCTTCATAATACATATGAACGATATTTCCATGAAAATGTAATCAACCTTTTCAAATAGTTTCTAAGGTTATCAAAATGGTAATGACATTTCCCTAATTCAATTTACATGAATAACGTACAAAGCGCGTGGGCTCTAGGGATGATATTGTAATATATTAAGCGCTATCTAGATTAATCATTAGCCAAATGTACTATGATAAGCAGATGATAATCAAAGACAATGACAATCCTTTCTAGAGAATAATCATTTTCATACATTTATATAAGCATTGGTAGAAAATCACCATCAGTATAGCGATAGTCGGTAGAGCTCTCATTAATTGGTGCTTGCGTGTTCAATAAATTAGCGAGATGGCAACTGGTGACTTACAGTCGTATTAAAGTGATTTGCTGGTCATGATGATGTACAAACAAACAGACGACATTTCGGCTAATAACTGTTTGATGAATTCCTGCCGCTGTGTAGTATTATGCACCGCTATCATAATGTGGGTGGTGGGTTTATTTTCTCTCTCTCCCTCTCTCTCTCCCTCTCTCTCTCTCTCTCTCTCTCTCACTCTCTCTCTCTCTCTCTCTCTCCTCTCTCTCTCTCTCTCTCTCTCTCTCTCTCTCTGTATCGACCTATAACTGGGTATTTTCCTGTCCGTTTTCCATCATTTCTTTCTCATTCTTACTCTATTGATATCTCTCCATCCCTATATCGCTCGTTCTTTATTTGTAGGCCTTTTTCATCATCCTATTTCTCTAGTGATTATCTCTCTCTCCTTCTCTCTCTCTCTCTCTCTCTCTCTCTCTCTCTCCTTCTCTCTCCCCCCCTCTCTCTCTCTCTCTCTCTCTCTCTCCTTCTCTCTCCCCCTCTCTCTCTCTCTCTCTCTCTCTCTCTCTCCTTCTCTCTCCCCCTCTCTCTCTCTCTCTCTCTCTCTCTCTCTCTATCACTCTTACCCCTTCAATTTTCTCGTCACCATTTTGTACGTTCCCCCACTCGGTGACAAAATGCTTTTCTTTCTCAAAACTCATCCATGTACAACCGTAATAATATTCCACCAAAGTTATCTAGCCTTCATTGTAAACACTTATCGCCTTTGTCTATTTTGATACACACCACAGGCTAAGATTGCATTCAACGCAGGTTATATAGTTTCAAGCATCCTCACACTATAACTCAAAAGTGCTTTGAAAAACTACCAGGACACGTCAGCCTACATTTTTAAAGATGAAAGTCCAAATAGAATAGATTATGGTCACTATGGTATTAATTTAAATTCCTCTCATCCAGTAAATACATGCATATCTCTTTATAATGTTGTGCACGTAGTTAATAGATCCACGTGGTACCAAGCCTACACTCTACATCATCATCATGCATGGGTCTATATTATGCATGTAGGTCTATATCAATATTTAGCATAGATGCTGCGTAGAAGGAAAGGCCAATCGCGACAACCCCGCCAAATGCCGAAGGGTAGAAAATATGTCACTTTTAACTTGTCAGCGCCCATTGAAGCGATTACATACGTTCACCCTCTGCTCTTTCATTAAAAAATATCTCGGTTTTTGCGTACGATTTTTTTTTTGCCCGTTAGGGCCCTTCACGGAGCTGCTCTTCCCCTTCAGCGGGCTGGGCCGGCGGGGAAGCGCCTTTGCGATAGGCCCGAATGCCCCCAGCAACCAAGGGGAATTCCGGTCTTTGTTTGTGCAATGTAGTGTCGCTCGCTTCAGCTATTTGGGAGCCCCATATACCGTGTATACCGTCAAATCTCTCTCACTCTCTCTCTCTCTCTCTCTCTCTCTCTCTCTCTCTGTCTCTCTCTCTCTCTCCCTCTGGCAAAAGAAGTGTGAGCCACGCTATCTTTGAGAAATGATAACAGTCTCTCCGCGTCCTCGCACGTTATATCTGCCCACTGGTTTTGTACACGGGGTGGAAGTGCGGGTTTCGCAAATTACTTGTTTGGTTTGCAAAGTATAACGTTGAAATTTCATATTTTTGAACAAAATTTGATGCTCTATCACCTCAAATGCTAAAGAATTTTATTCTTCCACATAATTTCAATTCGCCACTTCTCTTTTCGTCAATTTTAGAAACATTTCCCTTATATATGGAAGATGTTAACAAGACCTTCCCCATAAAGTACTAAAACGAGAGAATAACGCATTTCAGCCTTACAAATTGAATTAGATTTTTCATTTTTTGCTCGATTTAGAAAATTTAAAAAATATTGAACAGATAATTTATGCATTACTCTTGATTATTACATTAATTTCTTCGGCCCAAACCGTAATTTTAATGAGAAAACTGGAAATTCTGGAATCACATTTTTGAAAGTGTGGACCACATTTTACAAATTTCAACCCACTCAGAACACGAAAATTAATCTTAGAGGGTTGAGAATATAGTGGAAAGGGGTAGATATATCAAATATCTTCCAGAATCAGCTCTACTTGTTTCTTAAAACTCTTTAAATTTGTCGTAATATTTTTTTACTTTTTGTGTTTTTTGCATACTAATGTACACGAAAACTATTGGTAGGGTAGTGTGGGTCACCTTTTCAATTTAACTTTATGAACAAATGTTAAGCAAAATCAGTCAGAAAATGATTTGGATTCCATCTTTAGAGTCTATATTATGAAATTAATGACAAATTTCGATTAAATTTTCCACCTAATGCCTTGTTTGGGTAATACTTTTAGAGGTTGTTAAATGGGGGCAAGGGCGCCCTCATGGTTGAACCTTTGGATGGAAGTGTTTGCCTGACTTTCTGACTGTGAATGGAAGTATGGGACACTTTTTCACTTGGGTTCATTGAAGTATAATTTGTTAATGAGTATTTACCCTATTGTATGTGTCTTTTTGTATTTTAAATCAATGTGTGTAGTAGTTCACTGAAATATGTTCGCAGGGGTTATCATTAACGACTGTACATCAGCATCCCTAAAACCGGGTAAAAAGGGTATCTCTTTCGCCACCAGGCGGGTAACCGGAGTATTCCATTTAGGGTATCATAAACGCCAAAAATAACAAAAAGGAGTATCAAATTCAATGTCTTAAGAAAAGTTTTGAAAATACATAATCGAAAAGGGTGGTAAATAGCGAGGGAGATTGGAATGCGGGTAAACAAAAATTGCTTGGGAAAACTCACCTCTTGCCAAACTTCAGATTGATTCCAGACCAAATCAAAGAAAATTGTTACAAAACTTTTATCTTCTATTATTTCCAAGATTTTATTTTATCCTTGTTAATTTTTACACTTTGATTCTGAAGGAATATAAAGAGGTTCCTTTCCTCAATCATTTTTTAGTTGGCCTTATTTCTTAAGAGGGGGGGGGGGGTGGATTTTAGAAAGTGTAAAATTACCCCTTGTTAAAAATCCCCGTTAGGGTGCTTTTATGAGGAAAGGGACGCGGATGTACGGTCGTCAATGATACATGACCGCGCCCCCCCCCCCCCCCCAATATTCTCTGAACATGTATGCATCAACACATGTGTAAACACACCCTAAGACACCCACACACACACACACACACAAACACACACACATACATGTACAACGATCTCAATTACACACCAAATTGGCTTCTTTTTGTACTGAAAGTCATAAATGCGTATCATTTCACACGTTTTAAAACAAGAGATGTAGACTTTATGACAACTTGAAAGTTTTTCATGTGATATGGTTAATCTAAGGAAATATTTTAGTCCATCACAACAGTTAATTTCTTAAACAAACAAAAAATGAACAACAAAGAAACTGTCGAAACTGAATCCGATTATCTTTCTTTTAAAGACAACTTTGACAATTATCCCCATTCAAGTACATGTATTAGACCGGTTTGCTTAAGAAGAAATATGCACATGCATATATACACACACATACATACATAAAAACATACACGCACACAGAAATACAAACATGCCTGCATGAGATGTAAAATGTGACATTTGCAACACAAGTTCCCTGTTTATTTACATTTTATGATCGGGGAGGGAGGGGAGATGTGTAGTACATGTAGAGAAATGTGGCTGATTAGGACATGAGGGTTCGATAGGGAGGTCGTGCAGTCAAAGAGGACAAGTATTGAACCCAAATCTGTTAACATCTATGAAAGAGGTCTTTTATTAATAACAACGTAAAAATCACAAATTACAATAGCATTTCATATAGGAGTTTACTTGAACTCACAACATTTCTACAGAGACACGTATCAGGCTTTTACCCTTAAGGTTGATTTTAATTATATCATAAGAGCTATTAATAAAACTTTCTATAAGTAGTGTCATCAATGGTAGATGATGTTAATAATACAAACTACTCACATATGCTATGGAAATCTCAGTGATACTGTTGCCTTGCACAATAGCAGACTTAGTTATGTGTATTACAAAGCGCACATAACATTGTCTGTTTGCAACGTAAAATTTGTAGTTCCCATTAACGTAATTGTCTCTAACAATTACATCCTTACATAAGATTCTAAGGTGTCCCTTTAATTGACATGTGTATCAAATGCTCATTTTCATAGGTATAATACCTTGTATCATATAATTTTCTTCTAAGCCTAAAATATATAAGTGTGTACTCGAAGAACTATTAAAAAGAATGTGCACTAAATGAGCTATATGAAGACATTTTCAAGTATTGCCCTCAACCTTTCCATGTAACTAAACAACTTCTGTTATATTACCAACTTTTTAGGGGCAGTATCAAATTAAACCGAAGCATAGCTGCATGTGACAACTTATATAAAGCGCTCTACCAAAAAATCAGTTAAAGCTGTACATAAATGCATAAGTCAAGCAGGGTAGTGTTGCAGGGTAGGATATGATTAGGTGAGGGAAACGTGTATGTTTGTGTTATCTAACTTATGAAAAGTGCCTATTCTCTGTAACCTTCCCTTGATAATGGAACAGTACAAAAAGTCGTGATCTCATGACTTGAATGCTATTTAAATGAACAGCCATTAAAAATACCTTACGTAGGTAGGTTAAAATTATGTGTTTAAACCTGTGGTAAAGAAAAAGCATACCTTATCAGTATAAAAAAACGTGCTTCACCTCCAATGATTCACAAATATGTTTAACTTTAAAACTCTTAACCTCTACCACACTAATTAAAACTTCATATATCGGTGTCTACTACATGTATATTCTCTTACTTTCTTACTTCCTCTCCCACCCATCAATCTCTTAAACATAAAATACACTTAAATCATACGGAGAATTACTCTTCTTTACCACATTAATTCAACACTTTCACCTTATCTATGGAAGAAATATGTCATTGACTGTACCAAAACGTTTTTGTTATTTTTGACCTACCTACAAAATTTGAGCTTGATTGAGGAATCTTTGCTGGAGTTATTGGTAAAAGTTTGCTTTTAGTTTTCAGTGCAAATTTCACACTGAGCGGATCTGGCCCATCATGGGGTACCCTTGAGCCATTTATGATCAAAATCCTTCCTGGAGTTCCTGAGATTTCACAGTAACCGTCAATGTTCTCACACTAGATGTGGGCTCATTGACGCCATGGTCGCCACTAGTTACATATCAGATTTCACCAGATCTCTGTAAAAGACCAATTCAACGTGCTTATCATTTATTTTGAATATATTATTTCCATTATAACGTAAGCTTTATTGACTTTTTACCTCGTTTACCTTAGACAGAACTGATCTAATTTCAAATCAGGTAGTGGCCACATCATGTGGTTCCCATGGGACAAGAGGGAATTAAATTTACTAGAGTTTTTTTCCAAATATGGTGGTAACAAGATCTTATTCCTTTTACCTTGACCTCTCACTCCTTCTCATATCTTCTTATTCATAACACTCCTTGCAAGTTACAACACTACTGAGCATTCCTATCTGAAGTTGTAGTAATTTATATCTGCCAAAACATGCAACATTATTTTCATTATGTATCCAGTTGCCAGAAAGAGTTCTTTGTTCACAATACTGTACATATTTCTTACAAAACAAAACATCATGCAAGCCATATCATAATCATAATACTTTTCTCACTTGAATGGAGTAAAGGCACATTAGAGTAAAGTTTCTATACACCTGTAAATTTATTACTCTTAAACCATATTCTGAGAGGGAAGGGGGTCATCTATAATAATATCTCTCCTCTCCTATCTACATATTTTACATTTTTCCAAACACACTTCAGATATCAAGTTATTGAGATATGATTTCCTATAAATATGTTTTAATCTTATGAAACTTTTGGTACAAAAACTCTTTGTCTAATTTACCAGGGAACTATCGCAACTCTTTGCATTATCACAGCATTAAAAAAAAGAATATTAAGCCTTAAAATTTAGTAGTAATATTTGTAGAACCGCAAACATGTATGATTCTCACATTTTTATAAGAACATTACATGGCTAACTTAATGTACTTCAGTGCTACAGGGATGACAGGAAAGCATTCCTTGGGCTTCTTCCACTCTTGCATTTCCAGCGTCATTTAAGCCTCCCAAATGCATTCTCCACTACCATGCTGTTGGTAGTGAGCCATGATTTGAAGGGACCGGCTGGATGCCCGATGCGAAATACAGCTCTAGACTTCTACCCCGTTGATGATTTTGGACGTCTGCAGGTATATAAAAGGGGGATAAAAAGTAAATGATTACACATATTTTTTGAAGTCATGAATGATTTCCTTAATAACAGCATAAACTTGTTAAAATGTTTAAAATTAAACATGTCTTTATCCGCTGCTTATACGTAAAAATCAAATTGACACTCATGATGAGTTTTATTTTTCAACACAAGTGAGGTTGCTTATGTAATTAATTGAAAGGCTATGACAATTTCTCTGCACAGTGCACTATAGCTTTCTGCAACACTTGTCAATGGATGAATGCAAAATCAATAAACATTTTGACCTGTTTGCATCCCTCTTAAGTAAATGAAAAAACATGTATAAAAAGAGAACATGGGAGACAGACAGGAGACAAATGAGAAATACAAGCAAGAATAATAAGAAAACTGATTGGTAATAGGTAATGAAGAAGAAGAAACAGGAGAAGAGAAAAGGGAGATAAAGGGAAATGAATTGGGTTGGGGGAGGAAGAAGTTGTTCTGCAAAACTCATAATCTTACATACTCAAGCTTTTCAGTACCACAACAATAATCCAACGTAAACATACCTCTCTCGGGAAAAGGAAGCCACCTTGCTCATACTCTGCATATATGAAGATGTCGGAATTTGCCAGTACCCTAGTGTCGTGGTTTCTCCCTGGTCAACCAACGTAGATGTCAGTGAAGCTATGTCAAATGAGCAAGAGAGCAATAGAGTAAATAAAATATAAAATATACAAATGCAACATTCTGCCAGCCATGCCTCAGTTAATTTTTTGTGCATCAGTACCACATATCAGTAAAATGCTTCCAGAGAATTTTGTTTGTGTATGGCTGTATGCCCTTGGGTCGTCTAACTTTTCCATGGCCACATGTCCAATAAATTGTCATAACTAGATGCATGATGAGAGAAGAAGGTACATTTGTACTTGGAGAGTTTTTCACACCATTTTATAAAACAAATGATGCACAGCCCTGTTTTGTGGATCAGTGGAATTGGATACACTAGTTTTACGTTGGAAACAAAGTAAAACCCACTCTCCGCACTCGTGGGGTTAAATGATTCCAAAGTGTAAGTTGGGCATCCAATCTGCAGTACATCATTTTTAAAAAAAAGTCATCTATCTGCTATTAATATTTTTTACTTATTCTACTTTTGAAAACTACAGTTCTAAAGTATTGTTTTTCATTTGATACTTACACTGATCCAAAAGTTATGATGGAATGGCATCTGTATTTTATTTTTACTTAATTGATAATGTTAAAATATCTTACCAAAAGTTGTGGTCTACAACAGCCTGCAGAATGAATGAATGCCATCCCTTCCGGTTGTAATAGTCGTTGGGGTTATCATGAGGAGCGATGATTGCAATGTGGGTGCCATCTATTGCTCCAGCCATTTGTGGGAAGCCCCTGTCTGCAAATCCTCGGATGGTCTCTTGCAGTCATCCACCAGCTGGCAAAGAGAGCTTGTAAGAAAAGAGGAAGAATGAAATAGTCTAAATGAGGGTTGAAGTTGTAAAGACTAAATGAACTACAGAAACTTGGAGTTCCATTGTGCCATTACTATGGTCATATTCTTCTTTGATTCTATGATACCATAAATGTATAAATCATACACTAAACATTTTGAGATATTTTGTCTAACCTGGTGACGGCAGAAAAGTTTTCCTTTGACTACTACCTATAATCATTTTAATTTCTACCCCTCACCTATTGTTACAATTTTATTGTTTCTATCATTTTTTGTTATCTTTTCGATTAGTTCCACAATATATGAATAACAATCATTTCAATATTGTGGTGAAGGGATTATTACTTAACACATACCAATTTGATTAAACAATCAAATCTAGTTGTAACAGGAAAACAATTTACATTTGAGCTGACAATCTGATGAAATTGAAAAAATAGAACTGAATTACCTCAGTAGGAGCTCCTTTATAGCCTTGTTCACCTCCCCCACAAGGTAGTGTAATGTGGATTTCCAGATGTCAAAGAGGACAGCAATTGTCCTATACTCGGTAGGTGTGGCATACCACCAGATATCTGCAGCCAGCCGTTGTCGATGGGCGATAGACAGTCCAAAGTTGGTCACCTGTCTCTCAAGACCTTGCCTGAGCTTGGTTGCCAGGAACTAAAAAGTCGGTTGTGTCATCTGAATATGTGAAGTTCTCTAGCACCTGTGTAAATACATGGACAAAAGGAAAAGATATGTTTGACTCGTCATATTAACTAGTGATTAGAGTAGGTGAAAATGCAGGCCATACCATATTTATCGATATCGATCAAAACTTTCTGGGCGAACCGATCGTATCTTCTCCCGATCAATAGTAAGTCTACGTAGCCATTGACATTGTGTACAATTTGCTTTAAAGCAAAATCAGCAGTAGAGCTATGTTTTTAAAATATTTAATGTTGTCAGGGCTTAAATAGAGGAATTCATTCATTACTCAAACTATCTTGATTGTACAAGAACATATTGCAACCAAAAAGCACGGCAACAGCGAATGAGTCGTACGCCTGCAGTACATGTAGTAACATGCAGTCAGGACTAGGGACGCCTATGTGTCACTAGATGGCGCTTCGCATATACTTTTTCGTGAATCATGGTGAAAACAACAATGTTTCGTTATGAGGATCAATTCAAAGCAAGAGCAGTGTCAAGAATAAATACTGAGCTTCTATTTGGCTTTAGATTTATAATGTTTTACAAAGGCGCAGTTGTGCCGCAAAAGAGTTTTATGAGCCCATGTTTAGATCTATGAATATGCGGTGTTGATAAATTTTTATGAAATTCCGGAGGGGGCAACGACAATCGTCACGAAATTCTAAGCCTGGCTTGTCGGCTGCTATGATACTGATAGCCCCACTGCCTCAGCTACCATGCCGGGCCGCCTTACTGGCTAAACCCAAACCGCTCGGATCGGCGCTATAGCTGACCGCGATGTGTGGCTTGCGGACACAGCGTCCTGCTCACGCACTATACTATATGGGAACATGTACAGGCCGTGCTGCGCCGTTCGCATGCGCCCACCGCACGCTCGCAGTTAAGTCCAATTGCTGATATGCATGTATGCCTGACGTAACAATAGGCTGGCTGATCCCGTGCGGATTCAGCAGCCCACCGGAATATACGCTAAGCGAGTACCGGCAGAGCGTGAATTGATATTAGTAATTACATGAATTTTGTGTACAGTGTAGCGGCATTATCTGTGACTCTGAGACGATGCTAAAATCTTGTCAAATGAGCCCACGGCAGAGCCGTTCGCATGCGCTCATCGCCCGCTCGCAGTTAAATCCGATTGCCAATATGCATGTATGCCTGACCTAACAATAGGCTGGCTGATCCCGTGGGGATTGAGCAACCCACCGGAATATATGCTAAGCGAGTACCTGCAGAGCGTTAATTAATATTAGTAATTACGTACGCGAATTTTGTATACAGTGTATAGCGGCATTATCTGTGAATCAGAGACAATGCACAAATCTTGTTTAAATAAATACTTCTCTTGTTATTTTGCCAAAATCAATAATTTCTATGGATTATCAATAGTGCAGACAAGCATATATGGTGAACATTTGTATTTTAAAGTTGTTAAATACTTTGTGGGCATCCCAGCTATTAGGACTCTGTATGTAGTTCCTATACTGACACTGACAGTGCAGTGTATTACATTGGCGAACACTTTGGCACTTTTTGTTTTTAAATCTCGTATCATAAAACCTCACACACCTTTTGAAACTTTCTTCAGATTGTAGGCATTCATATGTATGCTTATGGTTGCCCGTAACCAACTGAAAAGAAGAATTGAAGTGAGTTTAACCCAAATTACTGCATCACAAATCTAACTTTCTATCCGGCCGAAACTTCGGGGTCACAATACGATGGTATGAGGGGGCTCTATGATTTGTACAGCTGCATTACTGCATTGACGAAGAAAACCTGTGTGGTTTATCACGCTGTCAATAATGGCCAGTGAACCAGCTTAAATGTTGTAGAAATCATTTAAACAGTTAATCACAGGCACTCAAGCACTTCTCGTTCATCTATATTTTAAATGAGTAAGGTTTACATTTCGAAATAGGTTCTTAAACTTACATGTTTCTTGACAGGGGTACTAACAACACGGCCACACTTTTTGTTGCTGTTCATTATTGCTAAAACAGCCGACCATACTGGTATAGACTACTGTACCGTATAGCTATGGTATCCGTAACACCACAATCTAGTTATGATATCGAGCTACTGAAATACATATGCAAAATACATAAAGCAAAAACAACAACAACCACAACCCTAGTCTTGCGCATCAGGCTTAATTAATGGCCATATAATCAATTGTAAGTTACAATTGATCGCAGCAGGCTTTGTGACACGGAAAGTTGCAATAGCAAGTTGCAATCAGTTGCAATAGATAGCAACTCACTCTTTGTGATACAGGACCCTGGCTACTCTTGCACATTTGTTGGAGCACGTTTGTGATGGGATAGGAAGTTTTTGTAGTTATAATTTTGCCATTGGAAAGACTTCCCTAGACTTAGTTATGGCCAAGCCACCTAATCTAGTAATCGATTCAAGAATACAAGCTCTACCCCCCCCCCCCAAAAAAAAAATGATAATAATAAATAGATAAGTTTAAGATAAAATATAATACATTTTGCCTTAGTATATAGACTTTTTCTGCTGACGAAATAAAGCCCAATTTCAGAGTCAGACGAAGTAGTGTTACTGTTAATGCAGTGTTAAGACTCTACATCTAGTTGATTCCAGCTTCTTCTTTTTTAGATCTGAAAGTTAGGTTGCTGGGCCAAAAGGAATTCTTCCCTTGACGTTTATTGCTTGTAAGCTCAGGAATCAATTTTTGGTAGTAAAGTTAATATGTTCATTCAGTCATTCAGTTCACAATTGCGCCGCATCTGCTGGGCTTACTGCAACCATGCAGCCCGCTCGTGCAGTGAGCCTGAGCAGGAAGCAGTCCCGGGGCTACTGCTGGGCTAGCTTGGGGCTACTGCTGGGCTAACTTGTGCCTAGCGCAGAACCATGGCTGCATAATCGCGCAGCTAGGTGTAGCATGCATAAAAAAATAAAAGTCTGAACTTAAACTTTAAAAAAAGCTTCTTCTTCTGTAATAATCTTCAAAGGGCTCTGCAGCCTATCTCGGAGATAAAGCACTCAAACAATACACAAGGTTATGATAATGATATAATAATTTCAATCTACTTACCAGCAGAGGATCAGACAACATGGCTTCAATGTCGCCGTCGGCCATTTTTTAAATTTGAGTGATAAGAAACAGCTTGAGACCCAGCTAGGCCTAGAACTGGAGGGCATTTCATGACCATGCATGTCTTGCCCTCATGTACAGGACGTACCGCAAAAGCGCACTTTGCGCATGCGTACTTAGACACCGAGACTGGTAAATATACACATTTCACATAAGATTTGGGCCCTGACTTCCCCTGAGTTTGAGCCAAATGACCCACACTTGAGGGGTAGGAGTGTGGGCCCATGGATTTTGGCTTAAACTTCGCAATTATGACCCACACTCTCTAAATCTGGCACACACTTTTGACCCACACTCCGGCAAATTGGCAAAGACTTCTAAATCCCTCTCTCTCTCTCTCTCCTCTCTCTCTCTCTCCCCCCTCTCTCTCTCTCTCTCTCTCTCTCTCCTCTCTCTCTCTCTCTCTCTCTCTCTCTCTCTCTCTCCCCCTCCCTCCCTCTCTCCCTCTCTCCCTCTTCCCTCTCCCCCTCTCCCCCTCCTCTCTATAATTATATTCATCTTGTTTTCGCTATCCCCCTCCCCCTCTCCCTCTCTTTATATTACACCCATCTCCCTCTCTCTCCCCCACCACCTCCTATCTGTATCTCTCTCTGCCTCTCTCAATTTAGCATAATTATCAATATCAGTATTACTCTATTAGCGTTTGCATTCGGATGTGTATTTTGACATTTTAGTAGTATAATCAGTATTATAGTAATACAAGTAGTAATGATATTAATAATAAATTAGTATATGTTTTTGTTGAATAAAAAGTGTAGGTACCACTATCATGACAATAAAGGTATAAGTATCAAGTAGTGTAATCATCAGTATTTCTCTAATACAAGTTTATTTTGTATTCGTATGATCATTATCATATCTATGTTATTGTACGTAACAGCATTACTATTAGTAGATGTATTAGTCATGGTAAAAGTATTACTATTAGAGTCAGTATCAACCATCTTCTTCCACATCTTATATGACTAAAGCGCCTGTTATTTTCACTTTCATCCATGGGGACATAATAATTGGCAGCTACCTTTAGAACCGTTGAAGTAATTAAACTAACAAAATGAATGAACATATTTAGAACAAACCAAAATTGATTTTAACGAGGAATAAACAGGATTGTATTCAAAGTGAATGTCTTTTACATGTTTTTTTTTTTAAAGAAGTACTTAGAAATAGATACTCGGGACAAAAGAAGCATCCCCAAATATTCAGCGAAATGACATCTTCTCCCTGTATATGCTTATACATCCTTCCTCAGAGAATGATGGATAGAACGTGATTCGAATCAATTATCATCGGACGTGGGTTGGAGGGTAAAATTACCGGCCTACCCCTTGTTGCTTCTTGGAGTCCTCACTATCATTACCCTCTCAATCTGTACTCCTCTAATCACTCCTTGATTAATTTCCTCCGTTAAATCTGTGAAATTTGTGACTAATTGTAAACCGTTTCCCGCAGAACATATCTTTGGGATGAGGAGGAGGAGGAGGAGGACGGGGAGGACGGCGGGTGAGACAGAAGGAATGGAGAGGAAGAGTGAGCGGGCATCCCAGGTTTCAATTATTTCACGGGACGTTTCGCCCCGATTACATAGAAAGAAAATTATGTTCTAGGAGGGGATGGTTCAATGAATTGGTTTCACGCACTTAAATGAGGAGGGTCGCTTTGGTTGTTCATCCAAATGAAGATCTTTGAGAGAGATTATATAGGCCCGGGTTTGGGGGAGAGATGGGCGAGATAGGGCGCCGGTCTTTGGAATGAGCACCAGCTAATTAAAAGACACAGGAATGATCAGAGCGCATCATCGAATTAAGAGTGGCCCCTTATAATTGGTAAAAAGTTCAGACAAATTCACGTGTACATGCAACCAACTCTCTCTCTCTCTCTCCCTCTCTCTCTCTCTCTCTCTCCCTCTCTCTCTCTCTCTCTCTCTCTCTCTCTCTCTCTCTCTCTCTCTTGATCATATTCTCCCTCTTCCTCTCTTTTTTCTCACTCTTTATTTTTCTTTAACGCGTTTCTCTTTATCGCATTATTATTTCCCGACGTTACTTGCGATCTTTGACTTACATCGTTATTTAAGACCATCAACGGCAGACCCAGCTTGCATGATGTTCATTAATTAAGCACTCTTTGTCGGAGCAACTGTTGTATTGGACATTGAAGATCTTAACCAATAAATAATAGGATATCTACTAAATTCTTATTTCAGGAAAAATAATAAGATCTTAATGGCGATTTTAAGTGATATCTATTCTATTTTCTGAACATCTGATCGAGTAATTTCCTATTACAAATGTGATTCGAAACAGGGAAACACAAGGTAGACAAAATATTACTTTCATCAAAATAGTGAAGACGGGAGAGTGAGGGATAGTAAACATGTATATATAACCGGAATAAGAAGCAAATACAAGCCAATAAGGGAGAAGAAAATAATGAGAAAAAGACGAAGACGAAGAAGAAAAAGCGAAGAACAAAATAAAACTGAAGCAAAAAGAAGGAGAAATGATAAGAATGTACAGAAGAGGAGGAAGGAAAAGAAAAATTAAAGTAAAATAAACAAGTAAGTTATGAAGAAGGAAGAACAAGAAGAAGAAAAGAAAGGGGAAGTGAAGAAATATAAGAAGAATAGGAAACAGAAAAGGCTGCTAAGAAGGACGGCGAGAATTATATAAAAAAAAAAAACACGCACGAAGAAATAGTTGGAAAGAGGAGAAAAATTAGTGCAAAATAAGAAAATGTATCAACGATAACACAAGAAAGAAAGAAAGAAAGAAAGAGGATGGGGAAAAATTGATGGATAAAGAGAAAAGTTGCAAAATGTGATCAGGATAATGCTTATCTTATAGCGGAACTCTGGTGAAGAAACATGGGGGCGTAGCGGCTTGGCCATAGTGGTAGAGACACCTTGGGTGCATGGTCACACAAATAGTCATGTTGTAATACTTAACTTACATAATAGCAACTCGTATGTGTATGTTTTGAAGTCATTTCCTGGATGTATGATGGCGTGGGGGAGGGGGAGGGGTATTCAGCTTTTCGACCAATTCCAAATTATGACAGAGGCTCACGAAATCAGAAGGCCGGATGATGACAAATCAAGCACACAATTTGAATTTGATGAACCGACAGTCGGGCCGCGGAAACCCAACAGCCCCATTACTAACGTTCTTCCTCTTTTTCATATCGCGATGATCCCCATCGATTTAAATGAGGGTGCAAAGAGAGAGAAAAGCATATTCACCCAAATACAACATATATCACTCGTATAAAAAAAAACGCAATCCGCCTACTTTATTACTACTGAACAAAGTCTAAACAGCCCCAGACATGCAACAGATAGGCCCCGCAGTGAAAAGCCCTTGTAATAGTTACCCACAAAAGAACGACATAAATATGATAAATGCAGTCAGAACATGGAAGATCATTATGTGCCAATTGCTCGAAAACAGTGAACATAACATGATTTATTATCGCATATTTCTGATCCAAAATTCCCCCCTCCTCTCGGTGAAATATTTGATTTTGGCTGGCAATAGCCCCTGTCTGGATTATTATGGATCATCACGTGTTCTTGAGAGATTTGGGGGAGTAAAAATGGGGACGAGATAATGAGGGGGGAAAATGATTAGTATCCGATCGAGCAGACTGCATTATTTGGTTCACGGGTGATATTGGTTGTATAGCGCGCGTCAAGCACAGTACCCTCGCGCGGACGTATCTTTCGCCCGACCCGCCCCGGGCGAAAAAGAGTAGGTTTTGCCTCGCTTGTTGACGGGAGCGGCGATATTGTGAAATGTTTTTCGTTTGATGACATAATTTAGAACTGATTAGGGAGGGAGAGATGTATAAGACTTGGTAGAGTGAGAAATAAATAAAAAGGACGAACTCGACCGATATTACAGCTAAGAATTGATTGGGATAATCAAAACAAGTTTCCAGGCCCTGTGCTCGCTGGGAACTCTGATTATGTCGGTCTGTTCTAACAAAAACTTATGTTTCATTCCAAATAAAAGATACATAATGATTTTGAAATTTCTCATAGCAAATCCTACATGTTTACAACAATATCTCCTGCAAAACAGGAGCATTTATCATTTCTGAAAATTCGGTGACAAAATCATATTTCCGTTAATAAATGTAGGCCACGACACTCAATTTATAGATAAATTTTTATTTCTAATAATTGTCTTTATCAAAAGTATCATGATGTTCATTTTTAGATTCTGATTATCATGATGACTACTATCAATACTTAATCATTCATTAACACGATTTAAGGTCAATATAGGACGTATCATACCTCTTAACCAGCTATATAAAATAACCTTTCATCAAAAGGGACGGCAACATAGAATTAATCATGAGTAAAAAAAAATCGTGAATAATCATTTCAGCACCTTCATCATATTTTAAATACTCATTACACAAATCATCAATCACTTACAAGTTTTAAGTAAATAATAGCATGAATTCAATTACAAATCAAACAGTTATGACGTTAATCGGTAAATTATAGACGTCTAACATGTCTAGCGCTCTTAATAATTCCCCCTAATGCTTGAAGTCACTTGCTTTGTTTAAGTTTCTCTATTTTTCTGGGTTTCTCATGCTGGCGTTTTCTAAAGTCGTTTTTGTACCAAAATACCTTGGAGATACTTGTTTTCTTTGCGGTTACCGGTTTAAGGTTATATCAGCGAAGTTGTTGATAAAAAATAATGGTCGTAATGATATTTACGTGCTTTATTATGTACATGATGTTTATTTTTCCTATTTAATTGATTACAAATGTCGATCAGGCTGCCCGATTGTCAATGTGCACTTTTATAAACAGATATAATCTACATCAATATCATCATGGCATACTTTAAGAGTGTGTGCCAGTTGTTTTACATTTTTGGGGTGCATAAATTCTTCTTGCTCACAGATCCGTTACATATCAAGGTGCCACATATCTATGATCTTCATACCGAAAAACAATATCAAAGAATGAAGGCGTTACGACATGACATACCGTATGTCATACAGAATATTCTTTAAAAAAAAAAAAAGGCTATAACTCGAGCGTATGGCAATCCTTTTATTGTTTTCAAGAGAAGTTGTACCTTTGTATATAAATTATTATGAACTAGCAGATAAACCAGTTGCATGTATATAAGATTTAAAATAAGCAGATGGACACACATATAAAACCAAATTATAGTAAGGATAGAGTCTTCAAACCTGTAAGAAAAAAATCGGACCACTCTTTGCAGGCTAAAGACGCATGTACATTGCGGTCAAGTATTTCAATACTTTTAGGAGTTGTATAACTTATTATTATGCAATTGGTCTTTTATCATGCAAGAAAAGACTTGACCTCTTTAGCATGTTCAATACAGTTTGTGTTCCCATGAATAATCATTAACGTTCTTATGAAGTTGGTAATCTAACCTGGAATATGAAATAACATTGGACCTCTCTATATAAGTTCAGTGCACTTTATGCATTTCATTATGTATTTCAAAAGTGTATATGATTTGTTGTATATATTAAAAGTGGTCTTCTTACCTGCAAGAAAGCTCTTAATCCTGAAGAAGGAGATGGCAAGTCTGAAGACGGTCTGACTGTCCAGTTTACGATGTAAGGTGGCTTTGTCGACTGGTAGCAGATTCTCCAGGGCTTTGATCTGCTCCCGAAGCTTGTCCCGGTAGCGTTTGGACTTGAAACTGTCAGCGTGGAGTACCATGGTGGAAGAAGGAGGATGAGGGGGAGAAGGAGAAGGAGGAGAAGGTAGTGGACGAGAGGTGGTGTGGTGTGGGCCGGTTATTCGGTTGGTAGGAGAGTGCGCGTTGAGGGCCGACACGAGCCGCCAGCGAGCACCCAGTTAGCCCCGGAGAGATCCCCGGTAGAGATCCCCGCAGGAGCCAAGCCGATGAGTTGAGTCGTTTGTTGATGTACGGCCCGGTCGGAGTGGCGTGTCAAATGACGGTCGGATTCGTCCACCAGAAAGAGGAGAAACAAGCAGCGTAAAGAGAGGGAGAGAGAACGAAGGAGAGAAGACGTTTTGTTTTACCACGGCAATGTCCAAGAATGCGAGTTGAGTAGATGATGAGAAAAACGTACTTGTTGATCACCGACGATGATTTTTTTTCCTTCATATAGCACAACACTCGTATACCATAAGAGGAGGGAGTGAACTTGAATTCTGGGGGGCTGGGTGGTTGGTGAAAATGCTACTATCAAAAAGCGCGTGTGGAAATGCGAGCTGGGTACCGATTTGGGTAAACTTAAGTGGTGGTGCGTGTGGGTTTGCCAACTCGGAGTGGGATAGGTGCAGATTGCTCGATCCCTCCCCCAGCTCGTTGCTGTGCGTATGTGTGTGTGTGTATATACGTGTGCGTGAATGGGGAATGTGGGTGTGTGGGTGAGTGTGAGTAAGTGAGTGAGTGTGCGTATGTTAGAGTTTGGGATTGTTCTTTAATACGTCACCGATTTGGGGCGCGTGTAAGTTCACTAGGGTGTACCTCCAACCCAAACCCAAATTCGACCAGTCTTCCTGTAAATATTTCGACACCTCATATGACAATAGGTCTGTGTGGTGGTAACTTGCCATGTCACCTTTCGGCTCATACGGCATCTAAAACCGATGTTCCTTATAAGTGTTAAGTTTCTAATGCTTACAGTGTGCTGGTTTCCTTTAGCGATCGGGCGGAGATGCAATGCAACAGGAAAAAAACATGAAATCATTTAAGCGAGCTTAATTAATGAAACGAAACAAAAATCAATTAAGAAATTGGCGTACTTGTTCAAGTACAACTATGAGGACTCTCTCTCTCTCTCTCTCTCTCTCTCTCTCTCTCTCTCTCTCTCTCTCTCACTCTGCCTCTTCCTTACCTTGGGTCAATCTTAGAAGTATTCGTCGATCTCGACGATGCACTAGTCATCGATGAGCTCCGTCCACCGCTTGGTTGAGGGTATGGCGAACCCGACTCCATGACGAAACCTTGGCTGATATCGAACTCGCTCTGCATGATGACGTTTAGTGCTGTCCCCGGACAGACTCTTATCAAATTGAGTAAGATGTCCCTCTGCGAATAGTCGCCGCAGCTGACTGAGTTTATTTTTTAAACACTCCAACAGAAACAAATCGACGAGATGATGTGAAGGACAGGTTGATGTTTTTATGAAGTGATGCTTTAAAATGAAACTGCCATCTTGCTCTTCAGGTAGGACAGGTTACGCGACAGGGCGAGATATTATGGTATTCTGTCTCCTATTCCAGATTGTGTCTGACTGGATGGATAGGTATAGGGAATTATGACACCGTTTAAAGATAGATCCACAGCCTCCAACTATAATATGCTCTCTCGCTCTCTCCCTGTCTCTTTCTCTCTCAGTCCAAACCGCCCATCACTATTCCCTCTCACTCACTCATTCGCTCGTCCTTATCACCCTCCCTCTTTCCACGGCAGTTTTTAATTAAGCTCCCTTCTCTCCCTCCACACCCCCTCTCTCCCACTCTCCCCTCTCTATTCCCCGCCTTCTCGCACCCCCTCACTGATATTAAACGGTCTTCATCGCCCTCGCTCTATACCTCGAGCTGAAAGCGGCACTGCGGCGGCGTGATTTTTCATTGATGGTGGTGGTCGTGACTTGCTTAGTTGACTGGCTGGCAAGCTAGCTGGCTGGCTGGCAGGCTGGCTGGCTGGCTGGCTTGCCGGCTGACTGACTGGCTTGTGTAGAGAGAGGGAGGCCGAAAAACTGACTCCTTGTGAATAACATAACGAAGCCATGTGTCTCATCCAATCATCATTACCCCTCGCCCCTGTGACACGTGGTGACATAAGAGAGAGAAAGAGAGAGATAGATAAAGAGAGAAATGGAGAGAAAGAGATAGAGAGAGAGAGAGAGAGAGAGAGAGAGAGAGAGAGAGAGGGGGGGGGGGGTGAAAAAAAAAGAAAGGGGTGCAGGGAAAAGGGGGAGCTGGGGGTATATAAATATATATGTATATATTATATAAACAATAAGAATACATGAGGTTGCAATGGGGCTGAAAATGTGATGAAAACACAAACAAAGTGACTAAAACGCCGGAGAGAGAGACGACGGATTACGGTATTTTTTGTAAAATTATGATTGATTGACTATCGATTTAAGAAGCGTGTGTATTGGGGATTGGCTTTTGCTTTTTTTCCCCCTTAAAATGCCAAATAGTAATGATTAATGAACTGATCAGTGACCATTTAAAGTTATTTACATAGCTAGTTCTGTTATGACTATCCACAACTTTATAGTATGATGTTTTATACATTGCGGAAATGAAAAGGAACTTTCACTCTTATGATTTTTTTTCCTGATTTTGCATATTGGTAGATCGAATACAACATTAACTGCTTTCTTACATTATAACGAATGTGATTATATTTTGACACCATTTTGGTTTATTCTTTAAACAAATGAGTGTATAATCTGCCTGGGTTTGTGGTGATAATTTACGATCCCTGGGCAGCATGTAATGGAGTTAAATATGATTGTACCGGGCTGTTTAAACTCACCTCGAATAATGATCAGCCCAAACATCAGGTAAGAACTTTGAACGTGAATGCATTAATTGATAAAATGATATTTCTCTCTGAACATGTTAAACAATATGGAAAATGTATATTATCAGAATGACTCGTTTCGTATAATAGAAAGAGAACAAGGAGATACGGGGTGGAAATACGTCATAATTTTCTTGCACACAGTTTTATAAAGTTAACATCATGTTTTGTTTTAGATGAGATGATATACACATTTAATGCAATCGAAGGCTATTTGTAAGAAGCAATTGTTAAGGTTGTTCGCTCTCATGATATCACGCCCTATCGAACATGAAGTCAATGTTGGCGTGTCGTGTGTATCTATCGTCAGGGCTCTGTTACATAAAACTAACCATAGATGGTAATAATGCTACCAATGTCAATTGGTATGGAAGCCTTGAATATCATTGGCTGTCAAACAATGTATTACCATGGTAGTTATCGTTGATGGCAGAGTTACCATTAATTGTAAGTTGTGTGCAACTGGACCCTGATCATGATTAGGCCAAATGGTCTTATACAAATTAAGCAAGGCCATTCACATTCATATCAGAAGCTTTGTAAACATACTTGTAATTCAACACATACATTTGTATGTGTGTGTGTGTGTGTGTGCATGTATGTGTGTATTAAATATCATCTGATTATAATTCAATTCAGTAAAGTATTTAAACTTGACTTATCTTAATTTGTACTTTAATAGAAATATATTGCACAGTTGTGTGTTTTTTATTTTGTTAACACGTTCAAAATATTATACAACTACAAACTCAATTTGCTTATGTAATTATGAATACATATCATTGCAAAAAAAGGTGTGCATGTGTATGATGTCAGTATATTTTCTGCAAACATCAACATTTATCAATTAAAGCCCATGCTCACCATGTTATTACAATGCGATTATGAAGCCTTGCTCTGCATGAGTAAGATATCATTCTTCCACTGCTCTAGACAACACTACGATAGACAGGTACAAACGCTTATTAAATGAGCCCTTAATGAGGAGTTTAAGATAGACGTGTTTAACTTAACGTTTATCCAATCGACTACATCAAATCCCCCACCTTCTTAATCCTCTTTGAGGGGAAAAGAACACATCTCGCTCTGAGCATAATCATATCGCTCCTTCTTATCTCTCAAGTCGTCTTGTTGTGGTCGCGGAGGTCCCACCTACATGCTGATAACCAGTGACATACACGTCTACACCCAAGTAATGGTCATTAATTAATTCATCCATTATAGGTCGTCAAAGCTGTTCGCAGATATGGACCTAATTCATGTGTTAAAACAAATGGTTCGTGCATGGAAATGGAATTGCCCTGGAAATACTTAATTTTCATTTAAAAACAAAATATCAGTAAAAAAAAAAGAAATATCTTTTGCAAAAAATACGAAATTTATGCTGCCAAAAATGAAGAATCATTCTAAATGTTAAACATAGCATGTTTAATAACTGAACAATGTGAATGCGTCGCTCATCATTTATTCAAATCTAGCCTACTGTCAGACTCCCCCGACTGCAAATCAAGCTCGTGTCAGTAGAGAGACACCAACTTTATCATCTAGGCATCAATCCTTGATCTTCATGAGTATGTTGTCGTGATACTTTGCCCCGCAGTTCCAGCTCACTCCAACGTATACTCTTCCGATTCAACATGTGGTTGAACTTAGCGTAGGCAACGCCGCGGTTTTGTGCGAGGGGAAAAGCGGAGAAGTTCGCGCCTATGATCCCCATGTTTTTCTAAAGAGTTGAGGAAAGGCAAACAGCACTCCATAGAAAGCGGTGAAACTAATTCCCAAAGATGGGCAAACAAGGGGAGCATGGCTAAGAAAGCTAGAAAAAATAGTCGGTCAGTAAGAAGGCAAAGCCCTTTTCAAGCAAAAGCTAAGGATGTTTGCTCGCGTTCGGGTAGATACTGCGTGCGAGCAGCTCGTGGCCTGTTGGCATAGCCGCTGCGCTACATGTCGTTGGCGTCATTTCTTGGGAGATATTTTTCGATGTTCTGCTCGCAAAATTAGAGAGTCGCGTTTCCATTTTTTTTTTTTTTGCCGGGAGATATTTTAGTTATAATCAATAAATATTTGTTATTATATGTCAACCTCGATTATTTCATAAGGAAACTGATCCTTCTTCTGCTAACAGTGACTTTTAATTTAGGCTCAGTTTTGTTTATGCCCTATTTCATCTTTTAAGTTTAACATGAAAGAAGTAAAACAAACAGAAAACACGGGAAAACACCCATTAAAGAGGAAGAGAAGAAGAAAGAGTAGAAGGGAACACACATATCAGATGGTGATAAAGAGCAAGAAGATGGAGGGGGAGGGGGAATGAAGTGGAGAAATAGTATAAAGGAGAAAAGGGAAATAATGAACGACATTGAAAATGGAATGTACCTGTAAAATGAACAATAAACACACATGAATGTAACTCACTTTCATTGGTTATGAAGCTGCAACTATGCAGTGGTGACATAAATGTATATAATCTTGGATACATACGGTACATTAGATCAATAAATACATGAATGGCGAAATGAATAGGTTAATACAAATATTCAATGATGATATTATTACAGATAAAAACAAAAATACGTTCCCTTTGATTTCGTGTAAATCAATGTCTGAAAAGAATGATGACAATGCCAACACGAAGAAGCGAACATGGAATGAATTTTATCTTTACGGTGCGCTTTCTGGTCTGGGAGTATGTATATATGTTAACCTGAACCCTCTATCTCCTAACATCCCTGTAAATCTCGGCAATGTTATAAGTTCAGCTAAATCATACCAAATTAATCGCGATTTAATTCAATCAGTGTTATCTTTTGGAATTAGTTAGAGAAACAAAAGCGTTTTGTACGTTTTATCTCAGGCTCATTGACCACAGAGCAATACACACATTACTCACGACAATGTGTGCACGCAATCTTAGTCACTGCTAACATAACGGTCTTGGCGGGACAGCGTAGAGCTACAGTCGACTGGAAGAATCTGATGATGAAGTAGAATCAAATATATTGGTCCCAGCTTTTCTTTCACCCCGCCTTTTCAATAGGACGTTGACTTAATTTTAGTTTCAATATCTGATTAGAGCCATTACATTGTGGACTGTGGTATAATTATGTAAAAGTGTGGTTAATGTTATCATGATTAGATTGTTATAAAATGTTTAAATACACTTTTGGATTTGAAGTTTTGGTGTACTTTTATAATGTTGTTTATGATAAGCTTTCATCATAGCGATTGCGACCATGATTTGTGTGGCAATGGTGATCATGGAAATAGTGTGTATATCGATGGTTATACTGAATGATAGCAATAATGGTAATGATTTAATTACTACTAATTTACCTTGATCGTCATAGTGATTGTGTATCACAACTAATGACCATGGTAATCATTATATATTCCATTTATTGCAACCACTTTACATCATAGACAAATGTCAACGGTCAACGGTTCGACTAAAACCATCGATTGAGTGATTTTATTTTATCTGATGGAAAACATACAGAAACAGTTATTACATATATACACGCGCGGAATACAATAACAAAACTAACATGTAACAATTAAATGAATGGGGTGAGAGCGGGAAGATGGTTGACATTTATGTCTCCTACAAAACAATACACTGATTTAAGAAGAAAGGACCAGACAGAACCAACGAGAACATGACACTGAAAGACAACATATGTAACCTAGACAGCAAGAACAACAAAGTACGACCACTGGACTAGAGAACGATAATATCGTGAAAATGATGACATTAAATGCAGAGTCGATGCCATCGACGGCGAAAACGACAACAATGAGCATTGTGTGAATGTGAATGATTCCGTTAGTCGTGACAATCATGCTCATGACCGTTTCAAGGATGGACACCTTTCGAACTGCATATAATTGCTCGCGTAATTGCAATCTCAAGTATTGATCAAGTTACGGAGATGCATAACTCTAGTAGTGGACTGAAATAATTGACCAGATTGCTTCTTTTTTTTTTAATTTCAATGTGAGATACAAGGGAGTACCTTGAAAATCAATAAACACGGGCAATTGTGATTACTATCAGGATCATCTCAAAGATTTCGCAATAGCCTCAGGAGATGTGTTATCGTAATTATATTCACATGATGAAAGGTTGCGTACTTGTCCAAAAACTGCCAATCGTGTTAGCAATAGTTATTAAAATAGGGAGTGTGATGCTATTCGTGACGACAACGACGACGAAGGAGAAACGAATATCGATTGTAATGATGACGTCAATGACGATGATGAAAATACGGGTGATACTCATGATAATAATGATGATGATGATAATGATGATGATGATGATGATGATGATGATGATGGTGATGATGATGATGATGATGATAATGATTACAGAAAGAGAGTGTAATAATACTAATATACACTGGTGCTCTGGCAATGTTCATGATGACGACGGCAACCACGGAAGAGATGATGATCATGAACATGATGACGACGGTGTCGATGACGATGATGACCAAGGATAATAAGATTGATGGTGATGCTGGTGGGGAGTATCATATTGTTCCTGGGAGAAATATTACGAAGACCGAGAAAGATATGATGATCGATAAAAATAATGATGATGTCGACGGCGATGATGATGGGAATGAAAATGAGAAGGAGGTTTGGTTGATGGTGGTGACACAGGTACACACATATACCATATATATATCTTATTTATTTATTAGTATGATTTTCCCAAGGTAGGTCCTTCAGTGGTTAAATATCGTTGTAGCAGGGGGCCCTGCTTTAACATTTAACACAACATGGTTTATATCAATACAAACAAATAACCAATACAGCTCAGTTACAAATAAACATTATTATAAACATAACATTATTTGAGCGAAAGTATAACAAACAAAAAGTGTATCGGGTAAACCCATATATATCACTGAGCCACAGTATAAACCATAAAAGGAGATAAAGGCTGTAAGGGCCAGTCGGAATATGGAGAGGAGGTTTCACTTTTTTTTTCAATTTTATTTCACAATAATGTAACAAATGTGCCCATGCATATAAAGTAAATCTTTAAAAATGTTCGGCATATAATGTGTTACACGATTCAATTAATCAAATATGGTTTTGAAAAAAAAAGTCAAGAAACGGGAAAAAGAACTTAATTGAAGGAAAACTGATCAATATGATTTCCCTGTAAGCTTCATAAAGTATCCTCGTATCATTTCAACTATGTGTTTGTATATAAATACTGTATAATTTACTTCTCATGTGACGTTTTATTTCACTTAGGTTGGATGGCAATGGGATGAATGTGTCTGAAAGTGCAGGACAATGAAATAATAGAATAACGTACAACTCGCGCAAATATATGTACCTCGTACAGTATGTAGACTGAAACTTAACGAACAATGCTCGGCACTTTCGTGAATCGTACCCCGGGATTCTACCCCCATTAATCACTGCTGCAGCTGTGTAAGTTATCAAGTTTGGAAATGATAAGCGGCCGCAGATGGCGCGTGTCTAAAACTTTGCTTCCTACTTATAAATAGCTATATATTTCATTCATGGTAACAGGGAGGTGTTAGGAAGGAGAAGAAACTCACGCATTATTATATTCAAACTTCTGCATGGGGACTTACGTGTGCTAATGAATGTGAAAAGTATTCCACAATTATAGCAATGATTTGATGTACTTTCCTAGGGGCCGACATTTAGTTGCTGTCAACTTGGAAAGAAATATCTTTAATTGCCCAGTTTGTCTCTAGAAGTTTTTTTTTTTTTATCAATTCGTTTGCAGATTTCAAGGAAGTTAAGGGCATTACTGGAAAAGATCTTGTACTCTGCTTTTTCGAAAAGCAATGAGCATTCATAAAAAAAAAATACAAAAAAAATTATGTATTTCTTTCAAAATTAACTAATTTCTTCACTTCCCGACATCTGATGTCATTAACAGAACGGGACAAGCGAAATGAGACTCTACATGTCTTTGGTTCTCTCTATCCACAATCATGATCATAATTGTTTAAACACCTGAAAAGCACATGTTGAGAACACATAACAGTACTGTTCGGCGGCGTGCTTTGGGTTCAAACAAGAAGGCTTAGTCAATATCACCCTTCCATAACATTATCCCTGATGGTAATCCTAGTGATGTTAGGCATGCTTCGTTGCAGTATGGACTTCACGCGATGTTCATTTGATTCGTCTTTTTTTCGGACAATTAGCTTCCAAGAAAAACAAAGTATTTCCTGCAGCCATGGCTTCTAGAGCGTGCAGGATTGCATTTTTAGTTTCCTCACTTTCTGCCGCATACACATATGTTGTAATGAACAATGTACAAAAATACGGATATTATACAAACGTTTTAATGTGCATTTTGAACTGATTATACATCATGTATACAAACATATTAATGTAAAATTTAAAGGGATTGTCTTCCTTCTCTTTTTGCTTTCCTGATACTTTTTTTTTGTGATAAATAAATGGAATCTTGAACCCTCCAATTCTAGATGAATTTTCTATTATTTATCATATTATTTTTGCACGTGAAAGCATCGGTCCTCCTTGTCCTTTTTGTTGTGTTTTACATTAGTTGATCTTTGTTGCCATCTTTGTGAGCAGCCTTGTCATAAGCAGGGCGGATCCAGGGGGTGGGGCGAATCTGCAGCGCCCCCTTCCCTTTGCAGACTATCCAGAAGGGGGCCGCTGCTTCAGGTTCTTCACTGAGTCGTTCCTGACGTACACCTCCCAGACCAAACCGCTCCCCGCCCCACCTTCTCATAACAATTTAACAAAAAATAAGTCTATCGTTCCATTTAAAAATGTACAATTTTTTTCCAAGATTCAACTTCATCAACATATCAAGTTATATAACTGTCGTAAAAAAAATATATATACAGTATATGATTTATCTTGAGTACCGGAAAGTTAGCGGTGAACGCCCACCTCCATTTCAGTGTGTTGTATTGTTGACTGCATTTCGAGAGCAGGTAATATGCCGCCCTCTTGTGAAGTTTTCACGGCAATCATCAATTTATTTCGGATGAGTGTGGTGGATATGCAGACAAACATGGACATCATACAGTGAAGCAGTAATTTAAAGAAATTCTACCCGCCATGAATCGAGCGGTCAGTGTGTCGAATATGGAAAAACTGGCCCGATCTTTCGAGGCTCTGAAAAATCATCAGCAGAGCTCCTCGACAGCAGCTGACGACACGGCAATTAAAGATGCAAAGTGAGTATCTACTCGCAGCCGCCGAGCTCCATTAATTTTGTACACGGAGCCCTACTGTAGTCGGTCTGTAAAAATGCACACAGTCACAAGTGCCAATGAATGACTGTACTTGTAGGTAGGTGGGTGTGTATGCGTAATATTGCCGGTAGTACTGCCTTTGGATTGCCTAGGCTATGGTCTCGGTCCTTTTCATGTGTAAACATGAGGGGACTGTGGTATTTTATGCTTTACTGGACAGCGATTTTCTTCATTTTGATGGTTTGATGCCGATGACCGCTCACCGCAATTCTCAGCTACAGCACAGGTTTCAATGGTTTTAGTCTGCGCGAACACACTCAATAGTGCGTGTGTTTAATGAAATCTAAATTCCCAGCCCCAGGGTGTTTTTTGTATTGTCTGTGTAATAGATGTTTGCATAAATGTTCAATTATCCTGCACCTGAACGATGGCTTGCTCATTATGCGAAGAGCACAAGATTTGACATTTTATTTTGTCCAACACTAAAAGACTATCTGTGGCAGCTAAAACATCATGAGATTGGTATCCGATGATTCATTGAGGCCTTTAGCTGCATTTTTTCAGTGGATGAGAGTGAGGGGTGCACATAGAAGTCACCAAGGGCAAGGGCAGACATTTTTATTTGCCCACTCTGCTGGATGGTCACTGCGATCTCCTACTCTTTGGGTCAGCAAAAATGTGTATTATGAAAGCAAAATGGTATGCGTGTACACAGGTACAAAATCTTGTTTAGCACAAGGCCAGGGATTCCATCGAACCCAATGGAAACGAGAGGAAACAACACTTTTTGCAGTGTCAAAGATTTTTCACAATAAAATATCACATTATTCTGTATAAATCTCTATCAACACATCCTTCAACTCCAATTTGAAAAAATTAAAATGTGTATTTTGAAATAATTCTTACTGTGCTCTGCGGCAATTCAGTGTAGCAATGTCCACATGGTTGAGATTATAACAGCATATGCATACTCTGAGTTGGCAGTGGAGCTAACTAGACATGTGAATATGATGCAAAGTCAAAAATATGACCCGCACTGCTGCTTCGGCATATTCGATGAGCAAAGCCCATTGATATGTCATAGGTAGAAGAAGGTCACAAACAAGATTGGATGATGGATGAAGATTCCCCTGTGAGCAGGTTGTTATATCTTACTAATTCATTTTGTTTATATATGTTTCAAGGAGGTCTACCCCACTGCTATGGTCCTTCTTTTCCTGTTCCTAATGTACACTACAGCTCAAAGGGATTGGCATAGGGAAAGGGAAAGGGAAGGACCCGCAGTTTTAAACCGCGGTAAATTTTGTCCAGTTCAGCATGAAACTTGATGCTTTTTAGGGTAAAGCATCGTGTCATGCTGAACTGGACAAAATATACCACTGTTTACAACTGCGGCTCCTTCCCTTTCTTCCCTTTCCCTTTCCCTATGCCAATCCCTTTGAGCTGTTGTGTATATGTTGTGCTATTCTTCATTTTTTCTTGCTCCAGGAAAAAAGATGTGACGTTGACAAAAAAGGATTACATCGCCAACCTGACTGTTGTTGCAGAGGGAATATGTGCTGCCAATTTCAGGTATAAATAAGAATTGTTCTATTTTATTGACTTTTAGGTCCAGGAAACACTTGAATTGAGACCAGTAATTCATTTCTGAGACTTCTAGGTGATAATGTAGTTGATAATGATGAAACATCCATGTATGCCCTATAACATGTATTGAAATATACTTAAAGATATAGGATGACTTGTTTTGATTCAGCAATCTGTTTCCCATACCATGCAGTACGTTTGTAGCCAATACCCGTGCAGGAGAATCCATATTCGATTCCTTAAAGAAACATGACAAATTAATGTTTGAATACTTGGAATCTGCATACAATTTTTTTTCGAATGGACAAGTCTGCAATCACTATAGAAGTGTTGTTTGATGTTCATCTACCAACATGGACATGAATGAATTTGTGCCTTGTTTGTTGAAAGCACATTCATCAAGTTTTGTTATTTTAATTTGTCTTCATTTGTTTAAGGCACCTTTTCCTGTGGTATCAAGGCTTGCTAAGGGACGCCATTGCACCAAAATTGACTGATATATACTGTAACTGGCATTTGTGCAGTTGTTCAATTTTTATACTTTTATTCTTATCATGTATGATTTGCTCATTTAGATCGCTGGGAGAGTTCCCAAAGTTTCTCGGCATCGCCATGGAGATATTTCTCACATCATGTAATGACAATGAATCCGACATCAGGCTTAAGGCTGACGAGTGTCTCAATAAGGTCATCAAGGTGAGTGTCCCCTTGAAGGTCAAAGGTCATTGCGTTGCACAGATTTATATTTGAACTACCCGGTAGTACCTAAAATGCTTCCTTTCCCAGTCACCAAATATGCAGTTGTTCAGAACCCTGCATTTATCAATTGAAATGACAGAAGTTGGTCGCTTGTAGGAACAGTGTAGGAACATTCCTGCCAGCTTATTTTGCGCAAAACTGTTATGATAAGAAGCTATGCCAGTTTGCTTTTTAGGGAGTGACCTGCTTATTTTGTTGTTGTGTTTAGTTCAATAAATGAGGTGAATAAGATCATTCAAGTAATTGGACTTAGTTTGCGCAATTTTGTGTTCATGATTATTTGTGCAAATTTCTACATCCTAACAGGCCTGTATGGAGAGCAGCCTGGGCAGGCTACAGCTGGAGCTATACAAAGAAATCAAGAAGGTATGGAGTGTGAATTTTTATGTGATTTCTTATGTGATTTCTTCATGCGCAATGTATTCCAGCTCTCTAGATATGGAAACAAGGGGTCCAAACACTATGAGCATATTTTTAGTTGTGTGGACCAAATTTAAAAGAAACCGCTTTTGTTTTGTCTGCATCGCAAAAGATCATGTTCATAGTGACATATCCTTTTTGTTTAACATGCATGCATTTTGACTTAGTTCTATTTGTAATATATTGCAAAAATGTAGACGAGCAATTACTGTTTTTTTTTTACCTAAGACCACACACTGCCCCAATCATATCCTTTAAAGCACAGAAGAGTGCTACATATCTGTATAATGAGCAACAATAATAGCAATACGAGCAATAACGTTCAACAATTACTTTAAGCGTACTGTTGATATACACCAGATGACCTGAGTGTCACATGTATAATGTTGAGGATGGAATGTGGGTCAGATGATATGAAATTAAATCATACCCTACAAATAATACAAAAACAGAAGAAAAAGGAATGTTAAGTAGTGGGTCAGATGATCCATCTAAACCTTAAAAAGAAAAATAAATTATCATCCCTTCCTTTCAAATTGTCAGAATGGACCTTCTCGAAGTCTTCGTGCAGCCCTGTGGCGCTTTGCCGAGATGGCCCATCTGATTCGGCCCCAGAAGTGTCGCCCTTACGTCATCAACCTCCTGCCAAGCATTGCCAGGATCTCACGCAGACCAGAGGACAGCGTGCAGGTAGGAAAGTCGCAATGATACATTTTTATCAACATATCATAGATACATGTATTACAAACAAATTGAATGAAACGCCGGAGAAGAAAAATAATAGCATAATATAATAATAATATAATAATATGTATTATAATAATAATAAACCTAATAATGTTATAATAATATAATATGATATCATAGATATTTTATATATATATAACGTATGAGCTGATACTTTCGCGAGATTTTATTTTGTGAATTTCACGAATCGCAAAAACATTACCCCAATAATCATGATCACTAAGCGTGTGCACCTTATACTGCTGTGCACGTATATGTAGAAGCGGAGAGATCTCCGTTAGATCTTACGTTAGGGGACGGGCCACTGTATATATACTATGGCCAGTGCCATGCTAGCTAGCATATCAATGCAGCACACAATCAGGCCAGGGTCGCTATAGCACGTGCAAGTAGAGCTTGTTTTCTTCCGTTTACATGCGTACATATGATAAAGGGCCCAGGAGCAGTGCATGCATAGAGCGCAAATGTTGGGTGTCACACAAAAACAACCACCCACAAACATGTCTGCAACCCATTCATTCGCAAAGAAATCTGTACGCGAAAATATAGGCTTATACAGTATTATATGTATGTGTATATTTGTGTGGTTGTTTTTGAAAGTATAATGGAAGAAAGGGTAATGAAAACAAAGTCCAAACAAAGTCCAAACAAAGAAGACATTGACTAAACTGGAGTAATGTCTGAAGGGGAATTTTTCTCAAATGCTAGCGCCCCATCATTCCTCTGATGGATTAACCTGTGGGGATTAAAGAGGATAAAGAGGTACTTGATTCTTTCCCTCATTAAGCGCACATGGATTATTGATGTTTAAAGATGATGCGTCCACTTGTTTTCAGGGTCTTACTGTCTGTTGTTATCTAAGTAATGAGAGTGCACGTAGGCTTGCCAGCCTTGCGACAGGCAACCTGGAATATCAGGACATTGAAAGAGTTGTGGGACTTCAGAGAGGGTATGGGACCAGAGAAACAAACTTAGATTTGTGATATGTTCTCATTAGAATGAATGAATATTTATCAAATTGTGTTGTTTGTATTTTTGGTGCAGGAATCCCTGATGAACTTTCTCTTGAAGATAAATGAATATTTGTATTAATAGTTAATATTTGTATTAATGAGCCACAATGAATATTTATCAAATTGTGTTGTTTGTATTTTTGGTGCAGGAATCCCTGATGAACTTTCTCTTGAAGACTCTACCGGTGCTTGGTTCTTTTCTCACAGACACAGAAGTAAAGGTAAGTTACTTTTGTAAAATGGTCCTACAGGCAAGAAAATTCTTCGCGTTTTCACAGATTTTCTTTTTTTTCCTGCACAATTTGCGCAATCCTGCTAATTTCCTAAACGAGCCTGTTCCCATCCCAGGCATCTGTGTAAAATTTTCGCAATATTTTGGGCT
The DNA here is from genome assembly GCA_963669155.1 of Arbacia lixula. Lineage (NCBI taxonomy): Eukaryota > Metazoa > Echinodermata > Echinoidea > Arbacioida > Arbaciidae > Arbacia > Arbacia lixula. The sequence goes on from OZ022584.1 coordinate 12,749,499, forward strand.
ATTTTTGTGTTTAAATAGGTAAGAGGCCTTGTTACCAGGCCTTCTAAACCCCACTGGTTTGATACATATCTTCATGCCAGTGGTAATGAAAGGGTTAATATGTGAGTGGCATCTCTTTTAAGATCCTTCTCATGGCTAATCTCTTCAGGCAATTATTGTAAGCTTCCATGTATTTGCCTATTCCACCATGTCCTTCATCTTTTTCCTTTCTCTGTAAAGCACTTAGAAACATTGTATTATTATCTCTGCCATTTGCTCCTTCCTCAGAACCTGATGAAAGTGCTCTTCCCGAATCTCAAGCACACATCAGCCACCACACGGCGGACAGCGGCACGCTGTATCGTGCTGATCTGTCAGTACGGCCGCAAGCCCTCCCTCTACTTCTCCTGGCTTGTACAGGCCCTCCTCAGTAAGTGTGTAACCCTTCATGTGCTGTTGTCGCATTATGGCACTAGTTATACACGCCATTCCCATCGAGGGATATTTAGTCTGGCATCGAAGGAATTAATGGGATAAACATTTAAAAACAAGATTTGTTGTACACAAGTTTTAAAAAAATGAGAAGCAAATTGTTGAAAGTTGGAGGAACATTCAACATATGACAAAAAAGTTAAGAGTTCATACCAAGGATGTTTAAGTTACATGCAGATTCATGGTACTCTTCTAGTCACAAAAGAAGTAACATGAAAAACGTGTATAGCCGCGCCCAAGCTGGTATTTTCATCACGAAAAGTATAACATGTTGTATTTGCTTGTCCTTATTAACTACTTAACAAGCACTTTGTAATAAAATGAAGAGTTATTTAGAAGAATGTATGCATGTTTAGGAACATGCCTGACCTAATGTAAAATCCAGGTGGACATAACACAATCGGGTATGCATCATATTGTTAAGAGCAACTGCCAATCATAAATATTGAAAGGTGGCTTCAAACCTTGTTCAAAGGTATGGATATCCATTTCTTTAAACATACTTGTTCAAACATACATGCAGTAATCTATTTGACACTTTGGCCGTGTTTATCAACTTTTCAGAAATTTAAATTTAAGAACGTGTTTAAAAAAACGGTGCGTTTATCAACTCGATCGCCCAAGTTGAAAACCGGCCTTGTCATCGAAAACACATGGTTTAAACGCGTTTCAAAACAGCTTTGCGTTTATCTCGCTTCTCTAAACGCGTTTCTGGTTTAAACGCGTTTAGGATCGTACAAATTTGCGTGTTTCAAAACAGCTTTCCAAACCCCATAACCAAAACACCTTTGCGTTTATCAACTCGTTTAAACGCTTTAAAAAAAATGTTAACGCGATTGGAAACCTTAATTCTACCAAAAAAAAAGAGTTGATAAACACGCCCTTTGACATCTTTGTTTTCAGTATTTGTGATACCGGTCAAGAACATTGCATCTGTATTCTGTACTGTAACTTCATCTTTGTTTACAGTGTTTGTGATCCCAGTCAAGGATAGCTTCCCAGTGCAGATCCACAGAGCATCTGTATTCTGTACTGTAACTTCATCTTTGTTTACAGTGTTTGTGATCCCAGTCAAGGAGAGCTTCCCAGTGCAGATCCACCTGGGTGTGCTGCTGTGCCTGCGCTACACCGTCCTCCACCTCGTGCCGCAGAGGTCCAAGGAGCAGGGCTTAAAGGGCAGCTTTGGGGTCACCAAGAAGGAAGAGGAAGCAGGGGTCAAGGATGAGCAACTCATCAAGGTACTTGAGAAAAAATTGTCTTTTACACAATCATAAAGAATTTCCTGTTTTATGGTAAGCTTTCGCTTGCGAGGCTGCAAGCTTCGTCAGATCGTCGTAGCTGTAGTAGCTGTCGTAGCTGGCGCTGATGCAGCGCGACAGAGAATGGGATCGTACGTCCAGGATAGTGCGTATTGTCCTAATCTCTGTTATTGATGATGATAACAGTCGGCTTTTAAAAAGCGGTTTCTTAGCACAAAGTACTACCACAGCCGCTGGAATATTACCCTGGCTTTATAGGCTTCATAGAAATTACCAGATAGATACAAATACCGCAATGAAGAGAGAGTGTATCTGCACATGTAGGTGATCACACAAGTAGACTTGTCCATCAGTTATTACCTTTTTGTGTGTGTGTCAGTATCGTGATAGTGTTGTGTCCCTCTCATAGGTCTATGACTACATGTTCCATTGCTTCAATGGCTTTCTGGTGTCATTTTCACTCACTTTATTTTCATTTCCCCTGACAGATCTACGAGTACCTGATCCACTGCACGAAGCACGTAGATCACAATGTGCTAACGGCGACGCTGGACGCCTTGCAACAGCTCCTCAAGGATCCCCCCAAGCCATTGTTGGACATCCTCAAGTCCAGTCGCGGCATTGCTAGGGTCAGCATCTATGAGGACCGAGAGAAAGGGTCAGCGATGGTCAGTGACGGCGCTAGCGGTAGCAAGACAGGTATGGTACTGTCAAGGTTTGAGGTTCGAAGAGTATTGGTAAAGATAATGGGACCCAAAATCATGGCAGAATCACTCTATAATAGCAACAGATCTAATCCTCGATTGATTTCAGGATTACTTGTGAAAAGGGAACCTGTTCCACAAGGCCTTTTCGATTTATTTTAGTTTTCTTTTTTTCATTTTCAACAAATATTTGTAAATAATTGATTGTCAGTTTGTATTGTAAAAGTCAATACTCTTGGATTTTTATGGACAATGAAATGAATGAATGAATCTGAATCTAAATCTGTCTGTAAGATGGCTTTCCCTCATACTATTCTGAATTTCTGCCCAAGATGGTTGACATCAAAAGCGGATGAAATAACTTCAATTATGTCTCATTGGTCTAGTCCCAGATCATCCAATTCCCATTTTATGTAACACCTAATCTTTGGATTAGACTGTAAAGAAAGTCAGTGAAACCGAAGTTCTAATTATAGACCTAAAATCTAACCCATATAATCTACTATAAACCATAATCCTAAGTCTTGACCTTAACCTTAAATGGGAAATCTCAACATTTACTGCTAGATGAGAATGGGAACATTCCAAACTGCAGTGAAAATTAGTTTTAATGAGCACTGTAGAAATGTTTTACACGAGTGATAATGATGCTCTGCATGGTATATTAACATTGTAACACTTACAAGCATACATTGCATTCCTGCAGAGGGGGATGAAGGCTCGACGTTCACAGCAGACTCTGGTCTAGAGGAAGACCAGGTCTCCTCCTCCCTACAATCCACCGCCTCTGAGGCTTCAACTGGCCTCGTGTCCACCCCCACCTCCACCGGGTACTCCGTCAGTAGCCTGGAGTCCCTCCCGTCCTCCCTTTACTCGGACCCCAACCGTCGCACCTCCCGTGATCTCTCCGCGTTCGGCGACCCGGGTGGGGCCAGCCTTGCCGAGCTGGAGACGACGCAGGAGTTGATCGTTGACGACGGGGCGTCGGAGTACCTAAACATGGCGATCGGCGATGACGGGAGCGAAGTGGGCAATGGAGAGGTCGGCGGGGTGATGGAGAACGGGAACGAGATGGCAAGTGGGGAGAGAGGAGTGGAGACGGGCGAGGATGCGGCGATGTCGGATGGGTACCCAGCTACGTCGCCCTCTAGTGACGAGGTGCTGGACAGTCCTGTGGACACGGATGACACAAGCCCGATGCGGGAAAGAACCATCACTGTGGATGAAGGGTCACCAGATGTGGAAGTCAAATACAAAGTGGGCGACATTGGTAAGGAGCAAATACAAGGATGGGTGTCATTAGACAATGTACAGTAACAACAAACAAATCATTTTGATGCTACATTGATGTATTTACAGCTGCTTATTTAAATGTTGTATTTAGTACTAGCTGTTAATATTGCAAGCACACCTCTAGATTATGTAATAATGCTGGCCACTGCCATTCGTCATGCAGCTGGTATACATCTTTTCATACATGTCATCTACAAACACTTTATGATATGATGCCAATGAAGCATTAGTCTGCATATTTTCTTCTTTGACTTAGGAAATCTCTATTTTGGGCCCAGGGAATCTATCACTTAAAAGTATAATGCACCCTCCCAGTACCAAGTCTTAAAAATCCTATTGACTCACCATACACCTTCATGTCAGTGGTAGTGAGAGGGGTAACAGTAACAGAAACAAAGTAGAGTGGAAAGACCTCTGTCACATTTGTTTGCCCTATTAACACTATTTCCTATGTCTCACCAATTTCCAACTTTGGTTACCTTCACTGGTGGGGATTCAAAAGCTATAGATATGTTTAATGAATTGACTTAAAACGTTTGATTAAAATCAAACATTGCAGCCTGGAGGCAGAATTGGGTTTGACAGACCTGCCAACCAGTATGATTTTGTCATATTTACTACAATTTTTTGAAGTAAATACAACAGTACGATTTTTATGCCTTCGCCACGAAGTGGCCGGAGGCATTATGTTTTCGGGTTGTCCGTCCGTCCGTCCGTCCGTCCGTCCGTCCGTCCGTCCGTCCCAAATCCGTTTAGGCAATATCTTGAGAACCGTTAAGCAGATTTGCTTCAAACTTGGTACATGTATGTATTGCATGAAACTAATGAAGTGTGTAAAATTGGGGTCAAATCTGATTGAGGTCAAAGGTCAAAGGTCAATGAACTTTGTAAAAAATTGCCCCATAATGACCTTTTCCACAATAAATCCAAATCCAAGGATGCAATTCTCATTAAACATGGTACAAAGATAGATCACTACTTGGGGATAGACTGGTGACATTTTTGGTAAAATTCCTGAAAGGTCGGAGGTCAAAGGTCAATGAACTTTGCCAAAATTAGCTAGAAATTGCCCCAAACGTTCAAATTTTCACAATAAATCCAAATCCAATGGTGCAATTCCAACCAAACATAGTGAAACAATGGATCACTACTTGGGGGTAGACTGGTGATATTGTTGGTGAAATTGCTGGAAGGTCAAAGGTCAAAAGTCAATGAACTTTGCAAAAATTGACATTTTCACAATTAACCCAAGTCCAAGTCCAATGGCGCAATTCGAACCAAAAATGATACAGAGATGTATCACCTCATGGAGGTAGACTGGTGAAAGTTTGGGTAAAACTCCTGAGAGTTCAAAGGTCAAAGGTCAATGAACTTTGCCAAAAATTAGCTAAAAATTGCCCCCAAAGTGATCATTTTCAAAATATATCCAAATCCAAGGGAGCAATACCAACCAAACATGGTGCAAAGATGGATCACTGATGACATTTTTGGTGAAATTTCTCAAAGCTAAAAATTAGCTAAAAATTGCCCCCAAAGTGATCATTTTCAAAATATATCCAAATCCAAGGGAGCAATACCAACCAAACATGGTGCAAAGATGGATCACTGATGACATTTTTGGTGAAATTTCTCAAAGGTCAGGGATCAAAGGTCAATGAACTTTGCCAAAATTGGCTAAAAATTGCCCTCAAATAGATATTTTTCACATTGAATCCAATACTAATTATTCAATTCAAACCAAACATAGTCCAGAGATGTATCACTTCATGGAGGTAGACTGGTGAAGTTTGGGTAAAATTCCTGAAAGGTCAAAGGTCAATGAACTTCACCCAATATTGGCTAATTTTAAACAAACTTGATACAAGGATGGATTTAGACAGACTGGTTAGATTGGAAGTCAATGAAGTAAGAGTTTAAAGGTCAATGAACATTGCCAACCTTGGCTAAACCTGAAAAAACAGAATGTGATATTTTCATTTCACATACGAACAATGGTACATTGCCCACCAAACATACACATTTTCTGAGAATAGCAAAGAGGCGGAGGCATATTTATCGACTGCGTGGCAGTCGAATTGCTCTAGTTTTTAAATCTTATTTTGTGTGTGTGTGTGTGTGCCATATTCAACGGCAAAATGCCCATTCTGTTTTGTAAAGTATCCTACCAGCATCTTACATTGGCAATTTGGGAATGTTCATTGGTTCATCGAACACACCGTCATGACGAAATCATGCATATTCAGTCAGTGCTCCATAAAAAAAATGCTCGATGTAGGAACTGTGAGAGGCCGTTTTTTTTAAATACAACTTTTGTTAGTAAAATTTAAAAAAAAAACTTTTTTGATTAAAGAATACAGTTTTTGAACTCCAGAGGTTGGCAGGTCTGGAATAAATAACATACTTGTATACTTGTATAATTTGTATACTTGTAAATTACTACAAAATAAAGTTCGCAATTCATGAGATATTGTGTAGGAAAGTACACGACAGTTAACAGTAGGATTTTTTGTCTGAAAATAGGATTTTTATGGTCAAATCATAGGATTTTTGGTCAAGCGAGGTTGGCAGCTCTGGTTTGATGTCAAGTTGGAACATGTATATAAAATAACTTGACACATGATTTACATGTAAACAGTATTGCTATGTTGTAAATAATTTTTTGCATAATACCTAGTAAAAATTGTATACATTCGGAATGGAGAAAAAGAAAATGAATTGGAGAAGAAAATAAGGAGGAGGAGGAGAAAAAAGGGAAGAAATTTATACATTTAAACAATACTTGACTGGCTGTCTCCTCAGGATCCTACACCGATCAGGATGTCCCACTGAGGCACCTGCTGCGCCTGTTGTCCAGCTCCTTCCTGCTGACCGGTCACCAGGGGTCACTCATCCCTGACCGCAAGGCCCGGGTCAGTGTGAAGGTCCTGGCCATGGGCTGCGCCGCCCACATCGTCAGCCTGTATCCCCGCTGCTTCTACGACCGGCTCTTTAAGGCTGTGGAGGGGGAGGAGACCAAGGTAGAAGGTAAGAGATGTGTCTATGTTGTGTCTAGCATCGTCACCGCACAAAGGCTACTGAAATGTACTGTGAAACAGGTAACTTTCACACAATATTTAATTCAGCGTGGTTCGCGCAACACAAAGCAAGTACCAACTAAATATAACCACAAATTTAAAGCTATTCTGATTTCTTTAGCAGGCTCCATGCTTATCGATTGGAGATTCCGGAGTTTCTAGTACTGGCATTCATTTCGTTCACGTGTTGCATGCTGCGATACATTGCACAGCTTTTTTGTCGCGTTCATGATAATGCTTTGTTCGGGGCTTTGATGATGATTTGAATGCACAAGATGGATTGTTTCAAAGTATTTCTCGTACATCCCACGAATATATTGTAGGTGAACTGTGCCACAAAATTTACTTGCAAAAATTACTACCAGTTTTACGGTATTACTATTTGTACAACTGCATTGAAAACTGTGTAAGGATTCTCTAACGAGGTAGAAATATATGATGTCATCTTGTTTTCCCCTACCCTTTTTTTTTTTCCAGAGGAGCAGTACATTCGCGACCTCCTGTTGTACGTAGACCACCCGGACCCCCACCTGAGGGGACAGTGCTTGCTTCTGATTGGTCAGCTGCTGCGAGCAGGCCTAGTGGAGTCAAATTACCAGTACACGGACTGGTGCTGGAACCTCTGCAAGGAAACTCTCATGGGTAACGCCAAGGATGTTTAAGCACATGGATAAGCATCAGCCATTTAATTAATGCAGATTCATTGTACTCTCCTTCTAGTCACAAAAGAACCCTTCACAAAGATTTTCTCTTTGATCTCGATGTTCAATGCCGCCGATTCTCTGGATGAGTTTTGCCTGCATTTGACGTATAAACAAGATCGGATGCGCAGAAAAATGTGGGGAAATATCCTCACCCCATATGCTTGCGCAGTTGGGACATGTAATACCTACCATGCATCAGTAAAGATTAAATCGAGGAATAGTGTTACAATATGGCAAAAAGGCTCTAAACGTGATATCAAGTTGCAGTATAAAAGTCTCAATTTCACAATGTTCCGCATCATACGTGCTTACAAAATTGCATGAATTATGAAATCCAGGTGAACGTGACGCAATCGCGCATGCATCATATTGTTGAGAGCAGCTGCTAGTCATGAATATTAAGTGGCGGCATCAAACCTTGTTCAAAGCGATGTTTATCCATGTACTTAAACATCCTTGGTAACACTTCATTCACGTTGTTGCTAATGTAACATGCTTGTGTTTGCAAAAGGGATGTTTCGTATTTAATGTGTACTTATCTGTACTTGTTCCTTCAGATCTCGATCTCTCTCTTCAATCTCTCAAAGCTATGACATAGACTAAGTCACGTTGAAATTGTTTTTATATGTTCATATTCTATTATACACTTGAACATTTTTATCTCCCTTTTCATGAGAGCAATATTTTTGTACAATGCTTTAAAATCAATACGAATAGTTTACTGTATGAGAGGTCTTCATCATCATTATTATGATTACTCTCATCATTACCATTATATTACTGTTATTATTCTTATTACTATCTTTAATATCCTCATTACTCTCATCACTATTGCTGTTTGTACTATCATTTTTATCATTACCATAGAGCCAGTGAGCATAGGGTACCTGGTGTCACTCATATCATCAGCTGTCACCGACGATTCCTCAGTCACAGCGAGAAGTATATGTCAGACGGCCAAGGTAAGACCACCTACTTCAGTCAGTGCTTCCATCACAGTTGTGCAGTGAAAAAAAATTATCCCAGGCCTCGGGGCAAGTTCGCCCCTCAAATAAACAAAAAATGCCCCTATAAAAACTTCATTTTTTTCTCACAGGGTATAATATACGCCACCGTTCAGTGTCCTTGTTTTATGTTACACTAGAAATGTTGCTCTTGCAAATAGTTGTAAAAATGTTGTATAGCCTATAATCCCGTAGAGCTTTATTTTGCCTGTACCAGTAGGAGTATTGAGGTCTAAGCAAAGAAAGCAAGTTTGATTTTGCTAACAGCTAAGATGAAAAAAAATACTTTGGGCAAAAAGTGAGGGAAACCATTGAAATGTTAAGAATCCTCATTACTAGCACTGACAACCTATTTTCAAAATTTCAGTTGATCGTGTGTGATAGGTTGGTCACACTCTCTAAATTTTATAAAAGGATATTCAGAAGTTCACCAAATTATATCAAGTGTGGGTGATTGTGAGAGTTTTTAGTTCAGTGGGCTTTTTTGCCATTTCCCTTGAGTGGCCACTATGGACACGTTTGACTGTATTTAGAAAATGTCCAGAGATGGGTATCAAGTTTTTGTTTGTTCTTCTGCAGCTTTGCCTTCTAGAGCTATGCAAAAGTTGCCATGGAAACCTGGGCCTTGTCTTGACCTATGACCTCCTAAAGCTGAGCAGAACTACATACTGGCTGGTTCAAGTAGAACTCCTAGAACTCATCAGTGGACTGGACTTCAAGTAAGTTTGATTTGATTTGATCAGTTTTAACTGCTTTGTTACTGTTGGGTTTTGTTTTGAAATCAGAAAAGGAAAAGATGCATTCATACCTGCCATCCAGTCTGATTTTGTGATATTTTAAAATAGGGTCAAAAATCGGAACAGTACGATAGTTTACATTAGAAGGTTGGAAAAATGACATGAGCTTCCATTATCCTTTCAGCACTTAAAATAAGGAATATGACGTACTGTATCATTTTCACACTGCATGTATTTGAGTAGAACAGGCTTATAATTTATCACTGACTATATACACGTCTTTGCACTGCATTCACACCGCAAATGGCTTTGCAATCACAGCGCAGTGTGTACACAGACTAACATCTGTGTATTGCGTTCACATGGTGTGAGGCAATTTTTGGCATTGGTGGCAGAGCTTGGACAATCCAGCTCTGTATACAAAATTGTGTGATTTCTTAATGAACTCTATTTATTAGAATTTCAGGTCTTCTAAAAGATTGCATGTGATATTATAATGTGCCAAATCATAATTGCATAATGCTTGAATAAACTCTTTGATATTACATTTAGGGATGTGGAAATAATGCTGCATATATGGGTATCTTCTTAAGTGCTCATCTACTGTCGCTATCCCTTTTTTCAGGCTGTTGCATTTTCTTGAAGCAAGGCAGATAGAAGAAATTAACAGAGGATTCATTTTCAAGGTAAGAGCAGATTTTGACACAGTGGGGTTCAAATAGGAAGAGGAGGAGATGGAGAGGGATGGAAAAAGCGGATAGGAAAGAGGGGAAGTGTTAGGACAGAAAAAAAGAAAAAGTGGATGAGAGAAAACAAGGGAAAGAGGCCTCGGAAATAAAATTAAATGATGGACTATGAATGAGAAAAGGCCATGAGTACTATGAATGTAATATACAAATAGAGATGGCTCTGAGATGGTTAAAGGGCATATACTGTACAGGGAAGGCAAAAAAGCCTTCAAAATGTAATTGTTAGCAATCTTCTTGCCAATGGTCTTAAATTCATGTATTGTCTATTTTAGAAGCTTGCTGAAAGTTATTTGCCCTCAAATGATCCACATATGGAGTAATTAATGATTAATGATTAAATTTGTGATTTAATCACTCATTACTCCAAATGTAGATCATTTGAGAGCAAATAACTTTCAGCAAGCTTCTAAAATAGACAATACATGGATTTAAGACCATTGGCAAGAAGATTGCTTACAATTACATTTTGAAGGCTTTTTTGCCTTCCCAGTACAGTATATGCCCTTTAAAACTCTAGGCACCAAAAACAATCCTTCCATCAACAAGGCTGCAGGATTTCATGACTTTGGCTTTGCAGGGAAGCACTGGCCAGCATTGGCAGCAGCAAATGCTTCCGTGTGAGCAAAGCTTTGTCTCCTCTGTTTGATCGTTACTTTACGGATGTTGCTCCTAACAGAAAGAAGACATCCAGAAGGTGGTGCTGGAAGAGGTTGTGCTCAGGTTTCTTGGCAGCGAGGATGGCAGAGTCCGAGGGGCTGCGGCAGACGCCCTTGCCAAGTAAGTCATAGAGGAATCCCAACAGAGGGATGTTTCACCAAGATGTGCGTAAGTTACGCACGACTGGTGACGTGTCCTTGGGTGCCAAACCAGATTCTCCATGATTGTGATTCCCATCAGCTTGAGCTGAAATCTGATCTTTGTAGATTTAAATTCTTGTTGTAAAACAAGTGTCTGGATAAAATTTGTCAAATTTGAAAAGGATTGTAGGAAGTCCACCCCCACTTTGTTTAAACAGGAACAAACCAGTCAGTTTAGACTTGTTCCCAGGCTGTTCTATCAAATCAAGTGATATCTCACCATTCGCGCTGTTATCTTCTCACCAATGTTCAGCCTAGACTTGTTCCCAGGCTGTTCTATCAGATGGAATGATATCTCACCATAATCTCTGCTTTCTTCTCCCCAATGTTCAGCCTAGACTTGTTCCCAGGCTGTTCTATCAGGTGGAATGATATCTCACCATAATCTCTGCTTTCTTCTCACCAATGTTCAGCCTAGACTTGTTCCCAGGCTGTTCGATCAGGTGGAATGATATCTCACCATAATCTCTGCTTTCTTCTCACCAATGCTCTGTCTAGACTTGTTCCCAGGCTGTTCTACCCGGTGGATCACCCCCACCAGGAATCCATCTCGGCGCTGGCCCGGGACCAGGTCTGCCGTTACCTGGACCCGGTGATGCGGGATCCGCAGCCCTACACGCCCGCCATGACGGCCACCATGGACGCCCTGACCGTGTTCCACACCCGGGCCCCTCCAGAGGGCAGCTGCGCCTTCTGCGAGTCGGCCCTGTCCAGACTGGTGGCTGCGCTCTTTGACCTGATGAGCAATACGCCGTCCAGGCATAACATGGTAGGTTCATTGTTGCAGGCAATTGTCCACCTGAGGCCATCTCACATTCGAGTGGGATGATGATAGGAATACGGCAAGGTATTCATTTATTTCCACATTTTCAAATAAACAAACAATAGACATAGTGAGGGCAAATGTTTGAAATAACATAAATAACAAATTCATTCAACTAAATTAGGATTTAGGTCTGTGTGTGGCACAAACCAGAAAATTCATTACCAGGGTTTCGAGTCGGGGAAGTCAGGGAATACAAGGAAAATTATTTTACTTTTTCCAGTTATGGAAACAAAATTTGTTAAAAATGCCTCAAATCAGGGAAGAGCCAGAGAATTTTGATTGGCCCATATATTGAATGTAGTCAGTCAGACTCTGTTATGTTTTGTTGCATTTTATACTGCAAATAGTTAACTGTAACAAACATAGAAAACATGTGAAAACTGGAAGTGAGTTGAAATAATTATCAGGGAATTTTGTTTTCTTGAAATGCTAGGAACCCTGATTACTGATAATAGAAGATTACTCATAATGGACCATGGTCATGTTATGTACTGTTATGTTAAAGAACGTTTATGTTCATGTCATATAATTCCTATATCAATATATGTAATTATGTATTTATTTTTGCACCAGTGGAAAAGGACTTTCTTGTAAAGGATAAGTAAACTATATAAATATGTTTGGGCATTACACACGATGAAATGGGCAGCTATGTTCTTTTACACTTTTTGTATTGAAAGTTAAGACTTTATCCATACTTACATCTTTTCTCCCTTGATAACGTCACAGCACTTTGTGCATTTGATACAGTTGTTATGTGGTATTAAGGTGAGAGTGGTGGACAATAAGAAGAGCAGAGAGGAAGAAATTAGACGTATTGAACTAAGGTGCTGGCATAGGATGTTTCATGGACTGACAAGAGAACAAAGCAAATCAATAATTGTATCGAGATTAAAAAAAAAAAGCTACTCCCTTGAGGCTATGGTTGTAAAACAGAGACTAAGCTACTTTGGACACTTCAGATCAAAAGGTATGGAGCAGGACATCATGCTTGGGAAAGGACAAGGCAGAAGGAGAAGAGGAAGAGGAATGGTTTGAAGGAATTACTAAAGAAAATAGAAAATCTTTGATGGAACTGAGCATGCTTGCATAGGATAGAGCAGCATGGAGAAATTTTGTCTATGGGATCCCCAGGAGTCGAGAACAACTCGATGGCACTTAACCAGGGATGTGTTATGGAAGGATATGAAGCAACTTTCTATCTTTGAACCCATGTGCCAAGCCGCTGAAAAGTTATGGTGTTCTCAACAGGTGCTGTTCAGGTGTTTGAACAATTATGAATTTGACTGTGTGGCAACCGCTTCTAAGAGAGAACAAAAGATATGCACAGTCTCATTTCGCTTGCCCCATTCTGTTAATGGAATTAATACTTCCAGGAGCATAACAGGTATCAGCAAACACAAATAAGCAAGATTTTTAAGTAAAAGATCTCCGCTGCACACAAACGCACACAAACACTGTTAATGATAATACACAGCTTAATATATCATTTTCAGTGAGTGATGAAATTGGTCAATTTTGTAAGTAATACAAATATCTTATATGTCCGTTTTTTTAATGATTCCTCATTACTTTTCAAAACAAAAGCAGAGTAAAGGATCTGTCATAATCTGTACTTAACTTCCTTACAATTTGCAAACAAAGCTTCTAGAGACAAATGGGCAATTATAGAAATTTCTTTTTCAAGTTGACAACAGCTAAATGTCAACCCGGCACATGGAACATCAAAGCATTGTCATGATTATGGAATGCTTTTGACATCCATGAGCACGCTTTAGAACCATACAGATGTTTGAATGTATTATGCTCAAGTTTCGTCTCCTTCCTAACACCTCCCTGACTTAACTAAGGTGAGAGTTAATCCATGCATGACTGTTTTTCCTGTTCAGTACGGCTGTGTGCGAGCGCTGTCCATCCTAGCCACCACCTTCCCTGTGACCCTACACCCGACTGCTTGGGGGTGTGCCCAGAACCTGTCCCCCCTGTCCAGGGCCCAGGATCAGTCGGGCGGGGGCCACCCCAAGCTGCAACGGCAGAGCAGCCTCACCTACAAGGGCGGCTCAGGTACCAGGTAGGTCAGAAGCAGGAGAACAATTCAAACATTACTTCTGACATGAAATAAACTTTCTGATCCGATTTGTTTATTTTAAAATGACCCCCTCCCCAGTAAAAATTTGCTCTTAGAAAGCCCAAGCAGAATTGTGTTAAGTGATTAAGCAGTAAAGAGCATTCATATAGAAACTAGTTTGGGCTGCTGTTCACCCAATATTTACTTTTATTCATTTATTTATTTATTTATTATTATTATTTTGTTTATTTATTTATTTATTTTTTTTTGGGGGGGGGAGATAACTATAACTGCATCGCAAAGAAGAAGCCCCACCCCCCAGAAAAATAAATAAATAAATAAATTGTAAATAAATAAATAAATAAATAAATAAATACGAAAATACATATTTACAAATGTGTGGTTAATACACCAGCAACTACAGTAAGTCTAACACCACCTAAAAGTGAGAAAAATCAGCCCAACTAAATTCTTACTTGATAAACATGCTTCAGAGTCTCTATCAAGCAATGTTTTACTATTTGTTTATAATGTGATCATATTTTTTCATGGCGTTTGATCCATCTTTTTTTTTAGCAGCATTGGCAGCACTGGCAGTGGGGCTAGTGCAGAAGAATTGGCCGGAGGGACTGGGTGCGGGAGTCTACCGGTCGTTGTCTCTCTCTTGATGTCGTCGGTCGCCATGCTGGATCTAGCCGCTCAACACGACATGTTGCAGCTGACTATTAGTCTTCTACTAGGTATGGCATTGGAATACCATGTGTAGATTCACTCTTTATTTGTATCCCACCAATGCAGGTTCCTACTGTAGAAGGAGCCAATAGGCCCTGAGTATGATCGTTGATGCTGTGGTAGTTAGAATTGATTATTAATTATGTGCTAATGAACTACATGCAACATAGTGTCCAAGAAATATTTTGTTGCATTCTTGCTCCATGCAATGCTGCAGTGTGACTGCGCCATATACACTGTACTTCCCAACAGCCTACTCAGAAATGTTTTGATTTTGTATTCACTATATTGTGCTTGATCGACCACTATTATTATGCCTGAAAGAGCTTCGTCCAATTCCTTGTGGACCTCTGCAAGCAGCAAGCGGTCCGTCCCAGCCATGTCTCCTTGTCAGAAGCCGGAGCAAGGAGGTGGAGCGAGCAGTGCTCCTGGTACACATATATCTTAATTCCCTTTTTGATTCTCCTCTCTACAGGAGCTGCCTCCAACTCCCTGCGGACCTCTGCAAGCAGCAAGAGATCCACTCCAGCCATGTCTCCTTGTCAGGAGCCGGAGCAAGGAGGTGGAGGTGGAGGTGGAGCTAGCAGTGCTCCTGGTACACACATATCTTAATTCCCTCTTGATTCTCCTCTCTACAGGAGCTGCCTCCAACTCCCTGCGAACCTCTGCAAGCAGCAAGAGATCCACCCCAGCCACGTCTCCTTCCCAGGAGCCAGACTCCAGCGGGCCCGGTGGAGGCGAGAGCTGGCACTGTATCCACAACCGGCTCCTGGTCCCCATCCTGGAGCAGGTCATGCTCCACCTGGTACGGCTGGTCAGCATCTTCAGCCACGTCATCGACGGCCACCAGCCAGGACCCCCCAAGTCACAGGTCAGGGTTGCCAAGGAGACAGGAGAGTGCTTAAGCTCGGAAAAATTCCAAAAGAGTTTTGCCAAAAAAGCATTGTGAGATAAAACATGTGCAAGTTGAAATATTCTATTGAAAATCTGACCTAAACAAAGCTTATTCATCTGGGGGCCCTGTCTTATAAAGGTTTGCACTTGATTGCAACTTGACTTACAATTGATATCAATCGTAAGTCTGTATATTAGAGATAGGGACTGAACATGCGATTGTTTAAGATCAATTGCAGCTTTTTATAAGGTGGGGACCAGGAGAGGTTGTACACATAGAAAGACTATTGAAAAAGCAAATAAATTGATTTCTTTCAAAAAGAAAAAAAAAAATAAAAAATTGGGAGTATTATTACATGTATATGTGCATGGTTTTACAAACTGCTGGAAGCCAAATTTGAAAAACACTTCCTGAAGTTTCATGGAAATGCAGTTTGAAATGAAGCCTGTTTATTGTGAGGTTAAAATGTCTGAATCACACTGAATTTTTCTCTGCAGACTGCTCTTCCGTCCTTGCCCACGGGCCCCTCACTCAGTCCTATCAAGAGGAAGAGCAAGATGGGCAGAGATAAGGACACGCCTGACCAGTCACCAGCTACCCCACATAGCGCCAGCAAGGCAACACCAGGTAACACACCGAGGAGCAGGAGGAGAACAGGGCCCGGTTGCATAAAACTTACCGTTAATGGTAATTCTGTCATCAATGGTAATTACTGTGATAGCATCGCTAGACAGTCAATCAAATTCAAGGTTTCCATAGAAGTTGTCATTGGGAGCAGAGTCAGCATCAATGGTGAGTTTTATGCAACAGGGCTCAGATGGAGATGGAGGGGGTGGAAGAAGAGAAGGAGAAGGAAAAATTGATAAATGAGGAAGAGGAAGATGAGGATATGGGTATGTGTGGTGGTGGAGGAGGGTTGGAGGAGAGGAAAACTGATGGAGAGGAAGGGGATGGAGGAAGAGAAGGGAAAAGAATGAAACAGAAGGGAAGGAGGAAGAGTATGATGAGGGTATGTGTGGTGGTGGTGGTCGTGGATGGATGAGGAGGAAAGAGTGAATGATAAAGAGCAGGAGGAGGAAGTGGTAGAGAAGATGGGCATGGAGGTACACTGTAGAAGAAAACATAATTTGAAAGAGAAGAAGGTGAAGAGGAGGGAGAGTGAGAGAGAAAGAGAAGGTGTACAGTAAGGGGGATGAAGAAGAAATGAGTTGATATGGAAACGTCATATATTACATGTTTCATTACTATTTGTTTCCATAATGGACCAGATAAAGCCGAGAGTCAGGAGGAGAAGAAACCCACCAAGTCCAGCTACGCTTCCTTCTACCAGCATGCACACTACATGCGGCTCTATGAAACTCTGAGAGGTGCTTACAAAAACTACAAGGTGAGCACCATCAATTAACCATCCTCTGTCTGAGAAAGATTTTTCATACAAATGTCTCATCAAAGGTCAATGAACTTTGCTAAAATTGCCTGCAATATTGTTCCAATATTTAATGGTCCAGTTTCGACCCAATGCGGTACAACAATGAATTTCGACATGGAGAAAGATAAATGAGATTCGAGATCGAATTATTGAGATGTCATAGGTCAATGAACTTCCCCAAATACAATGATCCCATTTCAACCAAACTAAGTACAGAGATGGTATAGGCTGATGAGTTAAGATGTAAAATTCCTCAGAGGTCAAAGGTGAGTAAACTTTGGCAATGATTACATGTAGGTATTCAATGGATTAATTTCTATGAAAGACACAATATTTTTGAGCATAGACAATACATTCAATACTGATGAAGTTAACATAAAGGCGATGAGTTAAGAGGTAAATATCCTCAGAGGTCAAGGGTGAGTGAACTTTGCCAATAATTAGGAATTCAATTGTTTAAATTCTATCAAACACACAAGTTTCTTGAGCATGGATGATTATCAATTTAAACCAGATGAAATTAACATAAATGCGGAGGCATATACATTGACTGCGTGGCTTGGGCTAGTTGCTTGTAATTTCATGCATTCTTGATTATTTTTCCTTATATCGAAGGCCACCTTGGAGCTGACAAAGCCTGACAAGTTCTGCTTGTTGCTGAAGATGTCCTTGTCCAGCCTTAGCCAGCTGCTGGAACTAGCTTCCCTCACAGAAGTGGGCCATGTGAGTTAACTCCTTATGCTCCAATAATACACACATCATATCGAGCAGTGGCGTGTTGGGTACAGAAGGAGTTAACTCCTTATGCTCCAATAATACACACATCATATAGAGCAGTGGCGTGTTTTGTTTTGGGCACTGAAGGAGTTAACTCTTTATGCCACCATGTCATGTTAATACACCAGTAAGACACTCATCATATCAAGCAGCGACATGTTTGGTTTTTGGCACTGAAGGAGTTAACTCCTTATGCCACCATGTCATGTTTATGCACCAGTAAGACACTCATATCAAGCAGGGACATGTTTGGTTTTTGGCACTGAAGGAGTTAAATCTTTATGCTCCACTGTAACGTTTCTGAACTCGTAAGACACACATCATACAGAACACCAGTCTGTCTGTCGCAGAAGGAGGTAACTTTTTGTCTATGCATTTTCGTAATAACAAACTTTCCACAGGTGCCATTTGCATGAACAATCTTGCCCTTTATTCAAATAAGGACTTATGTCCCATAACTCTTTGAACAGGTTCACACGCAATATTATATAAATGTTGGCTGCCGCTGGAGGAACGTAGATAAGTCACGAGCCCAAGGCTTAATATTATCAAAGGCTTGTGACTTATTTGTTCCCGAGGCAGCAGTGCAAAATCCTGAGATTTAAACATTTTGTGATGTTTACAACAACAAAGTCAATATCTGATATATTATTCAGGTTAATCTACCAAATATTTAGTCTAATATATACAAATAAAATGTGTCGGAATAAAGTCACTCCATCACGCGTCGGTAGGCCCACTGCATGTGGCTGTGTGGTTAAAACATGCATGCATCAAAGACACACACAGGCTAGGCCGATACAATACACCCGGTACAGTGCATAAAGGGGGATAAATGCAGCGTGCCTATCAGTGCTGCACTGGTGAGTCTAATTTGAACGGACAAACCCAAATTTAGTCTAAGACTAACCTTTCTACGCCTAGTCCTGGCCATGACTTTAACTATCCCATTGCATGAGCTCCACATGTCACTTACCGTATTCCTTTGTAGTGCTAACAGTGAGTGATCCAGATTAATGAAAAAGAGGGAAAACCTGGCCTTGTGTTAGTCACAGTTCGAGGAAAGGAACATGATATCAGTTGCATGATATGATATCGAAATTTGGGATACGAACTGATTACACATTTTTTTTAATCGAGTAGAGTACTTTCCTCCCGTTCACCTGTGTGCAAAATGTTTCCCTAGGGAAACATAACACCAGTATCGGCATTATCATTGGTTCTGTTGACTGGCAAAATGACGTCAGCGGGCAACATACAGATTTGTCTTGCTGACACGTGACTGCATTCAACCAATCAGTAATCAATACTATACTAACCTGAATAATATATGGGTCAATCCACATGAAATCAACCAATTTTCAGACGATTTGTAACCCGACCCCCTCCAATTTTCTTCAAACTCGCACCAAATGTTCCCCCAAGTGTCTGACGAAAGATTCTGAAATATTTTGCCCCAAGGTCAAATGGTTGCTAAGATTCGGTCTCCTTTAGCAACCAATGCGTGATCGAACAACTGAGTTTAAATAAAATTTGCTATTTTTGATTGACTGCTGCAGCCAAGTTAGGTGAGTTACATTGCTCATTTCCTGTAAATTGAAAGAACTTTATAGTCTTAACATGCACAATGTATTCTGGTGCCGATCGGACCACCCATTCTTACGCATGACGTCAAGGAAAATGGTGTTAAGCGTCAATGGCAATGTGTTCGGGTGCATGTTTGGAAGCTGATAACTTTAAAACTCAATTAGTTTAGAACCCATTATTTTGCAGATATATAGTCGTTTACTAGCTCTACCCACCTACCAGATATTGATCAAAAAACATGCATCGTTTTCTCGTAGAGCGCCCTCAAAGTTTGATTTTTTTAAAAAGTTGCCAAGTTCAAGGTCTCAAATCACCACTCGTCCCATCGAGGATCGACACCAATTTTGGTGTGTTGATAGACTTTTACCTATATTTTTATAGGGTACCTAAACACTTTTGTGACCGAAATGTTAAATAGCTGATTTAAGCATTTGAAAATGGTTGTAAACACCCCAAAATCTATGTAAAATGACACATTGGATTTTAAGCACATTTCAAATTGTGATAACTCAGAGATGAAAAGCCAAAATACAATGATATCTTCTGTGATAATAGTCTGTTATTAGTACTAAAAGAATATACATCACAAATACTTTTGTTTATTTGTCAATGACCTCAAAAAGGCGCCTGAAAATCACAAGAAACAATAAATCAGTCAATTTTCCGTAACCATGGTTACCATAATGGTGTTAATGTGTGTTTACATTGATTTCTAATTGTGTGTCATTTCAGTACTAATGGTGACTTTAAGCTGATAACTGCATTATCATGTTTTAATATTTTCTTTTAGCTACACAGAAGTCATGTTCATATCTATTGACCTTGACACCATTCTGAAAGAGCTGTATAAGCCTAAAAATTGAGCTTTACATCACATTTCAAAATCATTTTCCTCTCGCACAGAATGCCTGATCATGTCGATATATGCAGTATTTGTAGTCTGGAATTAGTATTTAGAGGATCTAGTATTATTTGATTTGCCTAAAATGACAATGACCTTGAAAATGCACCTGGAAGTCATAACAAAAGCAACAATCATTCAAATTTCCAATAATAGAATGTGGACACCGGTTTTGAGTTGAGTGCCATTTTAATATGAATACTGACTTAAGTTTGATAATTGCAAATCTGTTGCCCTTTTTGTTCCATTTTGAGCTGCAAATAATATTTAAAGTAAAAATAACATTGACCTTGACATAAATGTAAGATTAGTTGTAAATGTCACAAATTTATTATTTTAATTAGTCACAACATATATGAGTTTTATACTTTTATTTGTAGCTTAAAATGGAAGAAAATGGAACATGATTAACAATTATCGGCTTTAAATTCACTATTGATATTAAAATGACACATTTTTTTTATTGAAAGTCTTTGTAAAATGCCTAACAATAGAACTATTGATTTTTGTGATTTTCAGCTGTATTTTCAAGGTCATTGTTATGTTAGATAAATTAGATAATACTATATACTCTAAACACTTATCAAAGTATACCAGCAGTGCAAATATCGACATGATCAGGCACTCTGTCCGAGAGAAAAATGATTTTGAAATATGATGTAAAGCTCACCGGTGTTGAGAATATGCTCATTTTTAGGCTTATACAGCTCTTTCAGAATGGTGTCAAGGTCAATAGATATGAACATGACTTAAGATATTATGTATAGCTAAAAGAAAATATATATTAAAACATGATATGCAGTTATCAGCTTTAAGTCACCATTAGTACTGAAATGACACACAATTAGAAATCAATGTAAACACACATTAACACCATTGTGGTAACCATGGTTACGGAAAATTGACTGATTTATTGTTTCTTGTGATTTTCAGGCGGTTTTTTGAGGTCATTGACAAAAAAACAAACGTATTTGTGATGTATATTCTTTTAGTACTAATAACAGACTATTATCACAGAAGATATCATTGTATTTTGGCTTTTCATCTCTGAGTTATCACAATTTGAAATGTGCTTAAAATCCAATGTGTCATTTTACATAGATTTTGGGGTGTTTACAACCAGTTTCAAATGCTTAAATCAGCTATTTAACATTTCGGTCACAAAAGTGTTTAGGTATCCTATAAAAATATAGGTAAAAGTCTATCAACACACCAAAATTGGTGTCGATCCTCAATGGGACGAGTGGTGATTTGAGACCTTGAACTTGGCAACTTTTTAAAAAAATCAAATTTTGAGGGCGCTCTACTAGAAAACGATGCATGTTTTTTGATAAATTTTTTGGTAGGTGGGTAGAGCTAGTAAACGACTATATATCTGCAAAATAATGGGTTCTAAACTAATTGAGTTTTAAAGTTATCAGCTTCCAAACATGCACCCGAACACATTGCCATTGACGCTTAACACTATTTTCCTTGACGTCATGCGTAAGAATGGGTGGTCCGATCGGCACCAGAATACATTGTGCATGTTAAAACTATAAAGTTCTTTCAATTTACAGGAAATGAGCAATGTAACTCATCTAACTTGGCTGCAGTGGTCAATCAAAAATAGCAAATTTTATTTAAACTCAGTTGTTCGATCACGCATTGGTTGCTAAAGGAGGCCGTATCTTAGCAACCATTTGACCTTGGGGCAAAATATTTCAGAATCTTCCGTCAGACACTTGGGGGAACATTTGGTGCGAGTTTGAAGAAAATTGAAGGGGGTCGGGTTTACACCATTGGTTGATTTCACGTGGATTGACCCATATATATATATATATATATATATATATATTAGTACCTCCAACTCATTCACGGTGTATACCCTTAATCAATTACTATTATCTCCGCATATCATATTATCATTTGGACATAAAAACCCAAGTGTACATTTCATCAAGAATCCCCAAAATGTACAAGCTAACCTATAACCAGTTTGTCACCTCACCATGTGCCTGAGCTTGTGTCGTGTGTAGAATCTGTTACATAATATGTTTTTCTTCCTCTTCCAACATGCAGTACGTGGAAGAGATCCTAGGCTATCTCAAGTCCTGTGTCACCATTGAGCCAACCATGACAATACTGTGTGTTGAGCAGGTAAGTCTTTGGTGGGTAAAGAGCTTACCATTATAACATCACCATTTATAAACTATTAAACTGGAAAACATAGCGTGTGGTTGTATTCTGTTATGAACGTTATTGTGGGTTGAAGAGGAAAAGAGGAAATTAAAGAATTTTTGTATTGAAGGGATTAAATCAGAAGAACAAAGAAGAGGAGGCAAAGAATTGCATGCATTGTAATGTTTCTCATTCATTACTGGTACTCAGTTGCAGCTCCTGAAGGCGTGTAAACGTGGTCTATTTGGACTACAGATATTTTCACAATTTGTGATAACACTGACTTTGGAAGCACTTAATTTCACAGGCACATATCCCAGGCAAAACGCATATGTGCCTACAAAATTGTGCAAAACATGTCCCAAACACAAAACAAAATCCCAACGCGTCGTACTAGTACACTGACAAGATGCACTGCGCCTTTCTAGCGAGCAATCATGATTGCAGTGCTTCAAATTACAGCTCATGGTATAGGCACGCTGGATACAACAATCTCTTACAACTGTCAAAATTTTGTGTGTTGTTTTTTGTCTCGCCCACCGGAGGTGAAGGCGAGACTAAGGGATCCAAATGGCGTCCGTCCGTCGTCCGTCCGTCGTCCGTCCGTCGTCCGTCACAAATGTTAAAGTTTACCTGCAAGACTCTCTTTTGACAAATAACTTCACATGGGTTGCTTGGATTACAACCTAACTTGGGTCATAGATGCACTGGGGGTACCTTCATGTTATGGTACCGTTGGAGGTCACAGGATAAGGTCAAAGGTCATTTGAGGTCATACGTTAAAGTTTACCTGCAAGACTCTCTTTTGACAAATAACTTCACATGGGTTGCTTGGATTACAACCTAACTTGGGTCATAGATGCACTGGGGGTACCTTCATGTTATGGTGCCGTTGGAGGTCACAGGATAAGGTCAAAGGTCATTTGAGGTCATATGTTAAAGTTTACCTGCAAGACTCTCTTTTGACAAATAACTTCACATGGGTTGCTTGGATTACAACCTAACTTGGGTCATAGATGCACTGGGGGTACCTTCATGTTATGGTGCCGTTGGAGGTCACAGGATAAGGTCAAAGGTCATTTGAGGTCATACGTTAAAGTTTACCTGCAAGACTCTCTTTTGACAAATAACTTCACATAGGTTGCTTGGATTACAACCTAACTTGGGTCATAGATGCACTGGGGGTACCTTCATGTTATGGTGCCGTTGGAGGTCACAGGATAAGGTCAAAGGTCATTTGAGGTCATATGTTAAAGTTTACCTGCAAGACTCTCTTTTGACAAATAACTTCACATAGGTTGCTTGGATTACAACCTAACTTGGGTCATAGATGCACTGGGGGTACCTTCATGTTATGGTACCGTTGGAGGTCACAGGATAAGGTCAAAGGTCATTTGAGGTCAGGGATACAATTCTTTTGCGTAGCAACGGAGATCGCGATATTTCTGGTTATTTTCGCAAGTGGGCGAGACACAATATTGCTAATGCCTTGTTTTGCGGTCTATGCCAAATTTGCATAATTTAAAACACTGCAAATCTATACCATGTGTACAATATTCTTCACCAACCTGGCCACTATGCAGGAGCAAGAAAAAGAGGAAGTGGAAAAGCATACATAGGAGGAGGAGAAATGGAATAAAGAGAATGAAAAACAGAAGTAGATAAGATATCACACATCTTAATGTTTATCATTGACCACATGGCTGCAATACACAAACAAAACAAAAATAGGAGGAGAAAAAGAAAAAAAGAGAATCAGAAATTGAAGTCAATAGAAGAAAACAAGTGCTCAAATATCACACATCTTAATGTTTCTCTTTGACCACATGGCTGCAATACACAAACATAACAAAAGTAGGAGGAGAAATAGAAAAAAAGAGAATCAAAAATTGAAGTTAACAGAAGAAAACAGAAGTGCTCAAATATCACACATCTTAATGTTTCTCTTTGACCACATGGCTGCAATACACAAACAAAACAAAAATAGGAGGAGAAATAGAAAAAAATAGAATAAAAAATTGAAGTTAACAGAAGAAAACAGAAGTGCTCAAATATCACACATCTTAATGTTTCTCTTTGACCACATGGCTGCAATACACAAACATAACAAAAGTAGGAGGAGAAATAGAAAAAAAGAGAATCAAAAATTGAAGTTAACAGAAGAAAACAGAAGTGCTCAAATATCACACATCTTAATGTTTCTCTTTGACCACATGGCTGCAATACACAAACAAAACAAAAATAGGAGGAGGAATAGAAAAAAAGAGAATCAAAAATTGAAGTGAACAGAAGAAAACAGAAGTGCTCAAATATCACACATCTTAATGTTTCTCTTTGACCACATGGCTGCAATACACAAACAAAGCAAAAATAGGAGGAGAAATAGAAAAAAAAAGAGAATCAAAAATTGAAGTTAAGAGAAGAAAACAGAAGTGCTCAAATATCACACATCTTAATGTTTCTCCTTGACTGCATGGCTGCAATACAAAGTAACATAACAATAATAGGAGGAGAAATAGAAAAAAGAGAATCAAAAATTGAAGTTAACAGAAGAAAACAGAAGTGCTCAAATATCACACATCTTAATGTTTCTCTTTGACCGCATGGCTGCAATACAAAGTAACAAAATAATAGGAGGAGAAATAGAAAAAAAGAGAATCAAAAATTGAAGTTAACAGAAGAAAACAGAAGTGCTCAAATATCACACATCTTAATGTTTCTCCTTGACCACATGGCTGCAATACAAAGTAACAAAACAATAATAGGAGGAGAAACAGAAAAAAAAATAGAATATAAAATTGAAGTTAAGAGAGGAAAACAGAAGTCCTCAAATATCACACATCTTAATGTTTCTCTTTGACTGCATGGCTGCAATACAAAGTAACAAAACAATAATGGGAGGAGAAACTGAAAAAAAGAGAATCAAAAATTGAAGTTAACGAAGAAAACAGAAGTGCTCAAATATCACACATCTTAATGTTTCTCTTTGACCACATGGCTGCAATACAAAGTAACAAAACAATAATAGGAGGAGAAATAGAAAAAAGAGAATCAAAAATTGAAGTGAACAGAAGAAAACAGAAGTGCTCAAATATCACGCATCTTAATGTTTCTCTTTGACCACATGGCTGCAATACACAAACAAAGCAAAAATAGGAGGAGAAATAGAAAAAAATAGAATAAAAAATTGAAGTTAACAGAAGAAAACAGAAGTGCTCAAATATCACACATCTTAATGTTTCTCTTTGACCACATGGCTGCAATACACAAACAAAACAATAATAGGAGGAGAAATAGAAAAAAAAAGAGAGTCAAAAATAGAAGTCAACAGAAGAAAACAGAAGTGCTCAAATATCACACATCTTAATGTTTCTCTTTAAAGGGCATATACTGTACTGGGAAGGCAAAAAACCTTCAAAATGTAATTGTTAGCAATCTTCTTGCCAATGGTCTTAAATTTACGTATTGTCTATTTTAGGAGCTTTTTGATAGTTATTTGTCCTCAAACATTTGGAGAGATTAGTGATTTAATCACAGATCCTCCAAATGTTCGGGCCGAACAATTTGAGGATTTGTGATTTAATCACTCATTATTCCAAATGTGGATCATATGAGGGCAAATAAATTTCAGCAAGGTTCTAAAATGGACAATACATGAATTTAAGACCATTGGCAAGAAGATTGCACACGATCTCCATTTGAAGCCTTTTTTGTCTTCCCAGTACAGTATATGCCCTTTAATGTTTCTCCTTGACCACATGGCTGCAGCTCCTGAAGGCACTGTTCTTTACCAACCTGGCCAGTGCGCAGGACCTGTCGTCTCCACACCTGATGAGGAAGCCGGGCAAGGCAGCCCGCCTCACGTCCAACATGAAGCCAGGCCTGTACCACGACTGCTTCATCGCACCCTACACACAGTACACACAATGCTTGGCCTCCGTTGGACCCAAGCTCACCACCAGCCCGGACTCGGACCAGGAGAGTGCAGGGTGAGTTCAGGTCAAAGGTCAATGAAAGAGCGGCATGAGCTGGTATGATTCTTACCTCACCTCCGATCTGAAGATAATGTATTATGTTCCAGCTTGAGATTAAGTTCGCAAGTGACATGTGTGCTTTCAAGTAGATATTGATTGACTTTTCTTACTTTGGGATTGTTGGAAAGCTTATTTTCTGCAATAGATATTTATTGCAATTTCACTGTAAAAAGATGGAAGATGAAGAAGAAATGAATCAAAATTTATTATCAAGACACAGGCTTCCTTTCCAGGGGGTCATCGATTGCACCAAACAAGAGGTTTAGCGGAACATTGTCGTGATGAGTACTATTCCTGGCCAATCGACTAGGTCGACGTGGAGTGCATGTACATTCATTAAAGGGCATATACTGTACTGGGAAGGCAAAAATGCCTTCAAAAGGTAATTGTTAGCAATCTTCTTGGCAATGGTCTTAAATTCATGTATTGTCCATTTTAGAAGCTTGCTGAAAGTTATTTGCCCTCAAATGCCCACATTTGGAGTATTTAATGATTAATGATTAAATCCTCTAAATGTTCGGCCCGAACATTTTGAGGATTTGTGATTTAATCACTCATTACTAAAAATGTAGAATCCTGAATAGTCAAGTTGATTTATGTCACTTGTAATCCGTAAACTACCAGTACCATGGCAGAAGGCTGCTAGCACGATCTGGATATGATGTTTGAGTACGTGATGATGTTGTCTGATTGAGTATTCCTAGTGATGTAGAGCATATTGATAGTGGGTGTTTCTTAATATCTGCAGTGTCTTTGGCTGGATCCGTACCAGAGCAGACAGGAGAGCCAGCGTTGCAGGCAAGGGAAGCAAAGACAAGGTGAGTCCCACAACACTTCAGTCATATACTGTAACAACCTTTCATGTGGGAATAATCGTTTCCTTATGTCAGAAATGTGCTAGCTATGTGATGCTATTATAATCACTTGCAGGTAGTCATTTCAATGTTAAGTTTGTGCATCAATTGTGTCTATTATACTGCTAATTTGTACCTTTGATGATGTCACAGAGGGAATCTTGAGTTGGAGGATATTTTGGAGGCGTGGCTTATCAGTGCATATAGAAAAATTATTTTAAAATATAGGACACATATTTCCATTGAACAGTTAATGATTTTGTTATATACATATTAAGTTGCATCAACAGAAGTCAACATATATTTTTATGACAGAGGCCCTTTAAAGTCATCAACAAAGCCCAGAACAAGGCATTATAAACTTTTTAATGCCACAAAAAAGCCGATAGCTGTGCAACACGTCAACAGCAGGCAAATTTCACATTTTGGGGAGCAGAACTTTCTTTGATGTGATATAAAGATCATCAAATTTGGCTACCCGAGTAGCCAGCTAGGAACTTTCAGGAGGCATCAATAAACCAAATTTCAACTGTTGTCTGCTCTATGTGCTCCACTTATTGATGACTTCTTGTTGCCATGTCGACAGACTGCAGTGCAGAATTTCATTCGTCTGTTTGAGCCGCTGGTGATCCGGGCTCTGAAGCAATACACAGTGAGCAGCTGTGTAGTGCTTCAACAACAGGTCCTCCATCTACTCTCCCAACTGGTCCAGCTCAGAGTCAACTACTGTCTGCTAGACTCAGACCAGGTGAGTAGATGTCTGTCTGTCTGTCTGTCTGTCTGTCTGTCTGTTTGAGCTGCTGGTGATTAGGCTCTGAAGCAGTACACGGTAAGAAGATGTCTGTCTGTCTGTCTGTCTGTTGTATATTCTGTCCAAGCTGGTCCAGCTCGGAGTCAATTACTGTCTGCTAGACTCAGACCAGGTGAGTGGATGTCTATCTGTCTGTCTGTCTGTTTGTTTGAGCTGCGGGTGATTAGGCTCTGAAGCAGTACACGGTAAGAAGATGTCTGTCTGTCTGTCTGTTGTATATTCTGTCCAACCTGGTCCAGCTCAGAGTCAATTATTGTCTGCTATAAAGACCTGGGCGGTGTTCATACTGTTCAAACTGTTCATAAGTTACGACTGGTGATCCCTTCTTGTGCTAAATCAGATTATCAATGAACGAAGTGTGGTATCGCATTTAGCACAAGAAGGGATCACCAGTCGTTCGTAAAGTCGTTCGTAACTTACGAACAGCTTGGTGAAACACCCCCCCAGGTATGTAGATCTGCACGTGTGTGTGTGTGTGTGTGTGTGTGTGTGTCTCTCTCTCTCTCTCTTTCTGTCTGACCGTCAGTATTTTTTTTTTTATCTATGTGCATGTGTGTATATGTGAATGTTTTGTTCTCTTGTGCAGGTTTTTTCCATATTCTTGTTTCTGGTCTGTATATCTCCCCACAAAGATACAGCTGTAATGCCCAAAAGGAGAGATGAATCAGTTGTGTATACTAAGATAGAAATGCTGTCAGTTGTCTAATATAATTTGAAAAGCCAATATAGTAGCAATATAACAAGAGTCTTTTGTGTTATTCCATATTTGATATCATATATTCAATGCCTGTTCTTTACATGCAAAGCTTAATCAAGTATTAGCATAAACATATTTTCTGTCAAATTGGATTCAGTTCATGGAGGAACTAATGAGTGCATTCATGGATTTATCTTAATTTGTGTCATATTTTTCTTTCCCAGATATTTCTGAACTTTGTGATCAAGCAGTTTGAGTATCTCGAAGAGGGACTTGTCAAGTAAGTAGACAACATTTGAGATATAAACACGTTTTACTCCACAAAGTTAGTTCATTCTGAAATCCTCATTTGATATGAGTGCATCACAGTTTGTTATATTCTGGTATTCAGAAACATTGTCTGTAAATATTTGACACATGAGCCATACATACAAGAGTGCCAAGATATCCAATATAATTTCATATTTAATCAATTTCTCTTTTTTCTCCTTGTTTCTCATTGTATTCGAAAAGGCGTATGTGGCATAAGTATGGACCCAAATACATCACTTTAAGTGTGAATCCATATCTCATGATCTTTCTCCCTCCTTTCTGCTTGTATTTGAAGGGGGTATGAGGTGCTGAATCCGCACATCTTCAACTTCCTGGTCCTGTTGTCCTATGAGCGATTCCACAGCAAGCCTGTCATTGCAATGCCCAAGATCATCCAGCTGTGTGATGGTATAATGGCCAGCGGCCAACAGGCATCCACACATAGTGAGTCATTCATCCCTCATCGAAATTATGGCCGACATCAGCAGAAACATTGTCATAATCAACAATCGGAATCGCTGAAATGGTTAAGGCCTGGAATTATCGTAACTGGTATTTAAAGAAAAATACTATATTTTACATTATTATGGTCTGAATATGCTGTATTGGGATATTACAGCTGAGAAAAAAATTAATAGCTGAAGCATTGGTACTTTACCCCATGAAGGTAAATGAAGAAAAATATTATCCTATGAAGTTTTATCTGCCCTACTTTGACAAAAGGAAGCAAGTGACAAATCACTTAACTTTGGGTTATTGATACTCATAGATTGTACCCAGCATTTTCTACATACAGACAAAATCTGGGGGAAAATATTCATTTTGCTGCGATATATATTCAATCTAACACGATATGGTGTTGCACTGATGCCAGTCTATGTGACAGATTGCTCATTTACAAGAAAAGTCTCTTATATTAGTTGCTTTCTTTTGCCAAATAAGGGCAGGTATGTATCATGGAGTCACTGTCTTCCATTTCTCCCCCCCCCCCCCGCTACGTTACAGATTGCTCATTTACAAGAAAAGTCTCTTATGTTAGTTGCTTCCTTTTTGCCAAATAAGGGCAGTTATGTATCATGGAGTCACTGTCTTCCGTTACTCCCCCCCAGTCGTGCCGGCCTTGAAGCCGCTGGTTCATGACCTGTTCATCCTGCGGGCCAGCAACAAGTCTGAGTCAGCTAGGGAGCTGGACACCCAGAGGGAGGTAGTGGTCTCCATGCTACTCAGACTGATACACTACAGCCAGGTAAGGCAGGCAGGCAGCAGCATGGACCCATTCAGGACTGAGCCAGGGTATTTGCAGGATGGCTATTCTGCTCTGAGAAACTGAGCAGGGCAACTCTAGAGTACTGTAAAAGTGTTTTTTTCGCATGCAGATATTTTCGCGCTCGGCGGGGGTTCCGACATTTTCGCGCGATGTTAAATTGGCGGTCTGCAAAATCTAAAGTAACTAGAACTAGGCTAGGCTAAGTATAAATCCATCTGATTATGTGCGAATTACAGTACTGTGACCGTATTCATTTGACCTACATTCTGGACATTCTTCCACGCATCGCACGCGCTGTATCGTTGTGTGTGCTATTTAAAGCGTTGCATACGCACCTCTGCTCGTAGAGTTTAACACATTTTCTAGCGTGGATAAATTCGTGGTAATGCTCAAAACGTTTTCGCGGACGCATCCCAATTTGAAAAAATAAAACCCCCGTGAAAGAAACCACTTATACAGTAAAGTGCTGTACGAACAATAGATGAAAGGCTATGAATAAGCTTCAAATTCCTTTAAGGCCGCAATTACACCCCTTTGGTTGCGGCTATTCCACAGCACATTTTGACATCCTAACTGGACCAGGGTTCACAAAGCCAGAAATCTACCTGTGAACAATGGGTTAAAGGATTATGCATGAAGTGTGCTTGGTACATTGATTTAAATTTCTTGGTACTAATTTTTTGGTCATTCAGTGATACCTTAGTGAAATGCTGCTGAAATACTAGTCCCAAAGATGACTACCATTGACCAGAAGACAGTTTTGGAACATTTTGGACATCCAAAAGTGTAAGTTTTGTGCGGACTCTTTGACCAAACTTGAGAGTGTAGACTTTTACCAGTTCCATATATATTAACTTTTGTATAGTTGCCCTTGCTCAATGAAGTTTATAAAATGGAACCTGGTTCTATAGGTTACCAGAACTGTGCTTCTCCACTGTTCTGTTGTGGTTGCAGGTGTAAGAACACATGCCTAAGTATTGCTTTTGTGTCATTAAGTGTATGTATGCAGTTACAAGTGAGATACTGGTCGCTTTGTATGATCACATTTGTTGAAAGGGTAATTGCTTTCATGCAATCTTCTGATGTGCCTATAAAATATTAGTCATTATTGAATTAGTGTCATATTGCACACAGTGTTTGAAGGGAATACTTATAGTATACAAATATTTCATGATCATGAGGGATCTTGTGAAATCTATTAGATCTCGAGGTTAAGTGAAAGGAGTGGGATACTATTTTGCACTAAAATGGTACCCCACGCCCTCCGGTTCACCATGGGGACCAATAGATTCCACAAATCTCCTGAATAAGATCACAAAATATTTGTTTTATATCCTTCAGTACTTCACAGAACAAGTGATAAGAGCAAGCCTAAAAAACTCCTGAAATTTCACCTCAGCTTTTAGAAAAGTTTGTTGCATTTTGAGAAATCCATCACACAAGGTTTTTCAACTTGCACAAGTTCAAATTTTCTTGACAAATATTTTATCATCGACTTCCAGTTGTCTTGCAAATGTGATAAGCAAGAGGTGCTTGATTCTTTGTCACTTTCACTTCTGTCTTTGCATACTAGGTGCTAGAAATGTTCACGGCGGTGCTGCAGCAGGCTCATCGGGAGAATGAGGAGAAATGGAAGCGTCTGTCGAGACAAGTCGTCGATATGATTCTCCCTCTTTTGGCAAGACAGCAGGTAATTTGTTGTTTCCTCATGTCATGACCATGGACCACCTGCTGGCCTGTGCCAGTTGACTTGTTCCAAAATACTTAGCCAATGTGACGTCTTTCTAAAGTGAGAATCAGCGTTTCTAAACGTGTATCTCCTGAAATGAGTATTGAATTGAATACCGACCCTGGACATTATTACATAACATGTTTGTATGCTAGTCTCCATTCATGTAATCACAAGACAGTTTGATTATTTTTAGTTTTATTTTTAGTATGTTTTTAGTCTGCATTTTGATATCAGACCGTAAATTAATTTTTCCGAGCCAATCAAGTTTGTCAGCATTTTAAAGCATTGTGACCAGAAGATGGGCTGAGCAGGGTTTGGGCTGTGCAGGAGTTGCACTGCAGCGTAGGGAAACGGCTCCTGAATCCCCATTCGCATTTCCGTTATCTGTCTGTGCCCTTTACCAGATCAACCTAGACACCCCTGCAGCTCTGGACATCCTGCACCACCTACTGGGCACTGTGGCTCCCAGCTCACTCAGACCGGTCGACATACTACTCAAGGCTCTGCTCCTTGTTCCCTATGAACAGGTATGTCTGTTCTATAATTACACATATTATTTCGTCTGTCCTCCCTCTGGCTACTAAAACAAACAAATAACACAATAATACACTTCAATTATTGTGGGATAGCCTGACAACGACTACTGGGAGCCGGCCTTTTATTATGTATGAATGTTTAACAAACATTTCTTCTCGTTTCCTTCTGGAAACCGGACCGAGCGTGTTCCAGGATAAAAAAACAGAGATAAAACTCGACGAGAATAAAAACTCTGGAAAACCTTAGGAAACACAGTCATGTCATAACATAACACAACACACTTTCATTGCAAATAAAAGTTGTCTCGTTGAAAGTTCAAACTAGAATGATTCAATAACGTATTAATTGATGCCACGTACCCCCACACGTGCCCAGGTCACCGTGGCAGAATTAGCTCGCACTCCTGTATGAGCTGCCTATGCAAATTACATTTCATCGGGGCAACGGCCCCGTACCCAACATAAGTATGCATTCATTAACAATACAAACAACATTTGTCTGCTATACAATCGTACCGCAGACAAATAACAGTCTCCTCGCTCAACATAGGGGCAGTACATCATCAGTGCTGCCCTACTCTGATAAAAGGAAGCAAGTGAGAAATCATTGAAATCTGGGTTATTGGGACTCTTAGATTGTACCCAGCATTCCCTACATACGGACAAAATGTGGACAAGAAATATTCATCTTGCTGCAAGATATTCAATCAAACATGGTGTGGTGTTGCACTGATGCAAGTGCAAGTGACAGACATATTTTGCTCATTAACAAGAAAATATGATTAGTTTTTAGTTGCTCTCTTTTGTCATAGAAGGGTACAAGTGGGTGACTGTGTAATGAAGATTGTTGTGACTATTGTTGTCATTGTAATTGTCAATGTCAGTATCAGAGTCTTTGTCATTGAAATTCTAATCTCTATTGTCCTTGTCAGTGCTCTTGTCAATGTGTAATTGTCACCATTGTTCTAGAAATACATTGTGTGATATTTGCTTTAGCTGTTCCACCATAGAAAGATTACAAGTGTAAACTGCCATGAATATCTGTCGCACTGGTTTCTCAGGAGAACCTGATCTGCATGTTGCCGTGGCGTTCTATTCCCCAGATTCCAGTGTTTTTTTTAAACTTTTATGGGCCCTGTCCCATAAAACTTGCCATTAATGGTAACTTTGCTACCAATGGCAACTTCTATGGAGAACCTTGAATATTTGATTGACTATTGAGTGATGTTTCCATAGTAGTTACCATTGATGACAGAGTTACCATTCATGGTAAGTTTTATGCAATGGGACCCTGATCATACCGACAATGCAAGGATAAATTGCCATCAATTTCTGTCCCGCTAATTTTTTTCAGGAAAATCTAATCTGCATGCTGCACTGGCTATTTAATCCCCAGATTCCAGTTTTTCCTAACTATTCTGATCATACCAAAAACCCTGCAAGGATAAGTTACCATAAATTTCTGTCCCTGTTTTTCAGGAGAATGTAGTCTGCATGCAGCGGTGGCTAGCGGCAGCACTAGCTATGCTGGGGGTGCTGACTACCCAGTCCAAGGAGGAGACAGTGCTATCAAGGCTTCAAGAGCTGGGCTTGACCCCTGACCTCTTTGTCTGCATCCTGGACCCCCGTCACACCAAAGAGGGCGCCCTCAGTGCCAGCCTTGCTCCGCCAGAAGACGTCCTTGCCAGGTATGCCAACGTGATCATCATTCAATGCGATTTAAATAATTGATTGTCATCACTAGAAATACACAAATAACATCACTCACAAATTTACACAGAATCATTGGGTGGTACATACCGTCATATATTTCACCAATATCCCAATCCAAATCTGAATTAGTAACCTCTTTAGAAAGGCAACCCACATGCAACGATGCGTGACACATGCTGATCAATCCAAGACCCCTCATTTTATATTTCATATTTCATCTTATATTCAATTAAACCTTGCTGGGAACAGCTTGCTTACGAACAGCTTGGTGAAACACCCCCCTGGTTTCATTAGTCCTTACCCACATATTTGACCTTCCAAACATTAAACTTACAGGTTCCTGCTGCAGGTGGTAGGCTTCACGGTGACCTCTGTGAAGAGTATCCGGGTCAGGGAGTCTGTTCACTGGGCAGACAACCTATCGCAGGACTTCCTTGCTCAGGAGCTGTCTCGGCTTCTCCTGGCCATGACTCACATGTTCAAATCAGGTGAGCAGAGAGTACCGTAACACAGATGATTTTCGGGTGGCATTTATAGTTGCGCTTTCGCGCAACACAGAGCAAGCGCGAATTAAAAATCATCCTGCTATCTTTAGCAGGCTAGGCGCGCAAGATTATTGGGGATTCCGGAATTATGCGAACTGGATTTCACCACGTGCTTGTGTTGCTTGCTGTGATGCATTGCACAGCCACCGCCTTTTTGTGGTGTTATATGTTCATGTTAATGCTTTGTTGATGATTTCAATGTGCAGGTTGGATTGTTTTGAAGTGACAAGTATTTCTTGTGCGGGAAAACAATATCCTGTGAGTATGTTGTAGGTGTGCTGTGCAGGGAAACTTTACACGCACAAAAATTACCAGTTTACAGTAGCATGCTTTCAGCTTCCAGTACCATACATCTGCTTTGTACAGGGTATGTTGATTTCCAGACTTAACAAATCCATTTTATAGAAGAAAACACTGTTTGAGAACTTATTCCCAGAATATAAGGATTCATAAGTGACTTTGCATGGATTCCTATTGACACTTTTATTTCTTCTATGGGAGTTAAAGACAGCCCGTCCCTTTTTCAGATCACCACAAAACCATCGAAACATTGACAAAACATATAGAGAAGTGTTAGCAAGCTGTATATTCGTAATTTGAAACTGATACGCAGTGTAAGATTCAAATAATGCACGTAAACAACGTCTGATTAATAGTCTTTACCTCAGGCTCCTAGCAGTTTGTATAGAAATATCTGCTTTATTGATTAATCTGTTTATCAAATTATGAAACGCATTATGAAAAAAAAATGTTCTATAGAAGGAATCATCTCCAAAGTTTGGTAATTACTCATAAAATCAGGATTTCACATATGCATAATAACCACATAGATACTGTAACAAAGACTAATACTTTTTTCGTAGTACGAAAAAAGTCGGTTTGAAATTTAACGGCTGAAATTTTTACATATACAGAAAGCTTCAACATGCTATATTCTTAGAAATAGTCTTGAATCACACTTTCTTCAATTTACGATCGTGATAGACGATTTAAAATTTTAAGCTTGCAAAAGGGACCGACAATCTTTAAGTCAGGCGATCTGAAAATATTGTTTCTGCAGACCCTTCCACTATCAACTATTTAAAAAAAAAAAATTATGTGACTTAATCAGACTAGTGCTGTTATCAGTGACTCTAAGATCAAAGAAAGGATTCCCATGTTATTTCTTGCAGGTGCATTCAGGAAAGTTGCCATAGTGATGGCTAGTCTCATCTCCAAGCCCCAGCAGACGCCGTGCTGGTTCTCGCTGGACCAACTCAACGAGGCATTCTATTCCCTGATTGAGACTGACCCGGTTCTAGTGCTTCAGTGGTGTCAGGTATGGAAGCATTGCTTGCCAACGTAAAGAGTGCTTCATGCTGATTTTTTTTTATGAAGAGCGCACAGTCAATGGGAAGGCTTACATGTTTATTGATTGAATCAGGTTGAGGTGCACCCACCCCCCTCCCTCTCTCTCAACATCTCACATGATTGTTCTTGAAATCACAGCATGATTATTTGACTTTTTACTTTGAAGTCTCATGTAACATTTCAATTCAAATCTTGGTGAAAAGGCATACCATCACGACCACCAATTACCTTTAGTGAGACAATGGTATTCCTCATATGGCTCTTTCTTTAATTGCTGGTTCAAATTCAAAGGAAATGATTTAGGGTTTGAAAATACTCTTTAAATCCTGTAAGGATTTATGTGAAATATAGTGTCTGGAGATATTCTCTTTGCAGTCATTACTTCAAGCTTACTTGATGTTTTTATTAGTCAAGATCCTGATAGATTTTATTACCTTCAAAAATTTGGCACGTTACAAGTTAACCCTAATCAGGTTGGGGAGGGGGGGGGGGGCATAATTGTAGAACTTTAGGGTGGAAGCTTGAATTCATTTGAATATCATGCGAATATCCTTTTAAACAAGCTGCACATATATCCATCCCATAGGCAGCATGAACAATGGTATCACTAGGTTCTCATACATATCTGTGGTTTGCCTCGACCTCTTCCGTGCAGCTACTGCTTCTGCTGAACTTTGACACCACTGACTGGTGGACGGGGATCCTGCGTACCCCTCGGAGGCCCCCCCTCTCCAAGTCTCTCTCCTCGGGCAGCCTGGACCACCTGGACAACGGTCAGGAGGCGGAGCTATCCAGCTCGCAGGAGGTGGTCAAGCAAGGGGCACTTGTCCTATTTTGTGACTACGTGGTGAGTCGGGCACGGCGTGTTTACACAAGCACATATTAACGTTTTGGAAGTTGTTATGTGCCGGTAATTTGCAATGGGCCAAGGTTCTCTACTATAGTGCTGGTGGGAAGTGAATGAAAAGAAATTGATTGGAGCAGGGAGGGTGTATTCACACGAGCACATATTAACAACATTTTGGAAGTTGTTTTAAGCCAGTAATTAGCAATGGGCCAAGGTTGGTGGGAAGTGAATGAAAAGAAATTGATTGGAGCAGGGAGGGTGTATTCACACGAGCACATATGAACAACGTTTTGGAAGTTGTTTTAAGCCAGTAATTAGCAATGGGCCAAGGTTGGTGGGAAGTGAATGAAAAGAAATTGATTGGAGGAGGGAGGGTGTATTCACAGAAGCACATATGAACAACGTTTTCGAAGTTGTTTTAAGCCAGTAATTAGCAATGGGCCAAGGTTCTCTACGATAGTGGTCATGGGAAGTAAATAAAAACAAACGAATTGGAGCTGGGAGGGCATGTTCATATGGTATATGCAATGTGTTGAGCCTATGTACTATGGTTCAGGTGATACAGTATGCACCACCTCAGTGCGATGAGTCAATTGGATTTCCCTTGCTTGGTAAGGAGAGGGTTAAAGTGACTGGAAAAACATCAACTTGAGAAGATAAGCAAGAGCTATTCTTGGTATTTTTTTTTATATATATTTGCGTACAATGAATGCTGTGATGTGTAAAATAGTATTTTGACTTGTTTTTCTTTTGGGGTTCCTCTTTATCTATAGGTTCAATTATGATTATCAAAAAAGGAAAACAAACAAACAATGTACATGTGGAAAAGAGAGAAAAATATGAGTTCATTGCCTCACCTTGACCATTTGGGGGGGATAGACAAATGCTGTTAGCCTGTGAACCTGGTAATTTGATTTGTACTTTGTAACATGAATATCCACATGTTTTACTTGTGGGCAGTGTGAGAACGAAGCCGATGCAGAGCCCCTCGCCTGGCTGGTCGTCAACCATGTCAATGACATTGTGCAGCTGTCCTACGAACTCCCAGTCCAAGATCTTGTAAGGTATGGAGAACCAGTGCGATTTATTTCGTAGCGTTACTATTAGAAGGACGGCTAACCATTCCGTTCTTTGCCGTATTAGTTACTCATTGTTTTTTGCTGTTATTTGTCACTGAAAATATGGCAGCACATTTTTTCCCTTTGAACATATGTTTGTGTTGTTTTCCAATTCTTTTTTTCCATTTCTTGTTATTTGTTTAGCCATTTCCTACACATTTCAGACCAGTGCTCCCAGCATGAAACAAGATTATTTTGGCCTATCCAGCCCTGTACCTTGAGTATGCACACTATTGATAAACTGAGGATGAGTATTGATAACTGGTCACTCACGGGTGCAAAAAACAAGGGGAAAAACACAATTTTTGTTACTTTTTATGAGTATATGAATTGAATGAACAATGATAAAGAGCTTGAGAAACCTGAAACTCGGTTCTGTCTGTGTCGTCTCTAGTGCCATTCATCGCAACTCTGCAGCCAGTGGCCTCTTCCTGCGTGCAATAAACATCCGCTTCAGCCACATGAATAACCCTTGCCTGGTCAGACAAACCCTGAGGCTACTGGAGGGTATCCATCTCACTCAGTCAGGTCAGTGGTTTAAATAGAGTCATGCATCACACCATGCCGTTACGCTCAAAATTATCTGATGTCAATGATGATCATGCATTGTGGGAACTTTTCCATTTATACCACTTCTTTTATTTTGGTAAGAGTCATTGTGTGAAGGTGCATTTAAAACCTTGTTCATTTCTGGAGATATCCACCAGATTTAGATTGAATGCCACAACTGTCCACTCTGGAATCCCAGAATGCACGACTAGCCTGTTAAAAGGCTGGTTTTTAATTCATGGTAGTACTTAATTCGCACTTGATTTGTGTTGCGCGAAAAACATGGAAATTGCCGGTTTTACAGAAGTTATACAATGATGTGAACATTTGTGTCTTGCCATTTTAATTCAAACTGTGGTTGTTGTGATAATCGCTGCTTTATGATGTAAAATTGTGTGCTCTCAAGCTGAATTCCAGTACGTAGCGCCACTAGACTATGATAAACGTTGCAAACGACATGTGAACTGTTTCTTTGTAGTAGAAGAAACGACTATACTATGATACCATCCACATTATGTGCAGGTACTAGACTATGATAAATGTTGCAAACGACATGTGAAACGTTTCTTTGTAGTAGAAGAAACGACTATACCATGATACGATCCACATCCTGTGCAGGTACACTGCTGACCCTGCTGGTGGAGAAGTTCCTTGCCACCCACTGGCAGTCGGTGGGGCGGGCTGCCAGCAGTCTGGCCTGCCGCAGGGTGGAGATGCTGCTGGCAGAGAGGGTAGACTCTAGCTGCCCCAGCCAGCTCAGCTTTGAGGATGTCACCAAACTGGAGGGGCTTATCGTCGCCTGCAATGGCCTCTCCAACAGGTGAGTCAATATATGAAGAGTTTGCCAAAGGAGTTAGATCCACTTTAGACCATTCTGAGAAAAATCATTTTTTTTATTCTCCCATATTGCAGTATTCTTATGCGAAACTAAATTGTCATGATATACTACTCTACCATGTGAACATAAAATTGGGTATTAAAGAAATCTACATTTATTAATATTTTCAAAATATTCTTTTCCAAAAATTACCTTTGTGGATCTAGCCCCTTTTGCAAACAAACTGAAATGGATCTAACCCCTTTTGAAAAAAAAAAGTTATTTTCCTTTGCCACTTTTGTTCACTTTTTAATGGGAATTTCAACTTTTCATTGGTATCATCTTATAGAGCTACTTCAAATCTATACATTGAGACAAAAAAAAATCAAATTTGATGAAAAATGGATCTAACCCCTTTTGCAAATGAGCTCTTCATATGTGAAATAAAAGTGGTCAATAGTGTCGCTTTACCTGTGAAAAGTCAGGAGAATGGGATCTTCAAACACTTATATTTTCATCACCCTCCCTGGCACCAGATGTAAATCTAAATCGCTTGTTACAATGATATTCATGTTATACAGTAACAACATATTCACACAAGTATGGACATTTACACAGGGAATATATTCATATAATGTTAAGTTCAGTGGATAACAATTGGAAAAATATGAATTTTGAGGGTAATCGCCTCAAGGTCATGGAAATAAAAAAACTTTTTCACTCCTTGGAATGAATAATATGCTTACGGGGGTATTAAAACATCTTCATAACAAAATAGACACTTACTATACGATACGATACACTATACGATTTTAATAAAGTTTGCTGGTGTTAAATTGGAAAAAACATGATTTTCATGTCAATTACCTTATTAAGGTCACGAGAGGTCAAGAAAAAGTGTTTCCATAGCTTTAATCAAAGCTAAGGTCGTAGTAATGATATGGTAAAAATTTCATGTTTTAGTCATTGAGTGCACAATTACTCCCGATATTTTGAACTTCACTGCCCTACTACAACACCTTCTGTTGCCAGGCAACACGCTGCTGAGAGGGGAATAAACTGTTAATAGATTTAAATCGCTCATGAAAATACTGCTGCCCTTTTATTGTGTCCAACAAGATTATTGTGCACTTGACCAAAGATATTTCTACTTCAGAGCTGCCCTCTCTGAAAAAGTGCGATCCGATATCCGTGCCCTCTGACAATACATTTCAGAGGGCCTCCATGACTTTGGAGGGTGGAAAAGTGCGATTTAGGCATCAATTTTTTTTGTGTCCCCGTTGTAAAAACACGCCAAATCGATGAGATTATTTGTTTTGCAGCTGCTTTTTTGTGCTTTAAAAGGCAGCCAGATGGCGCGCATGGATAAGTTTCGCAGTTTTGCGGCCAAGGGGTAGCATTAATTCCTGCTGGTTGGCTCAAGCTGCAGGATTATTTGCTTCCATCTGGATTATGTAGTGGTTGGTTAAAATTGTTTTTATCCAGGTTACGATCCATTTTTAAATTGTAATCCCTCTTCTTGCTGTGCTTGTTTCCAGGAACCAAAGGTTGTTGTCACTGTTGAATCGTCTCAAGGTTGATCTGACCGTTGAGGAGCCCTCGTCATCTCCCCCAGACCTCCCTGCGGACTTGCCAAAGAACCTCTCTGATGTCCTCTTGGATAAGGTATGTCATCTCTTCCATTGTAAATGTCTGCTCTATGATGGGGTATGTGTTGCTTGACTGCCTGTTCCCACTGCTTGGCATCCTCTGTAGAACTGGTACCTATCCATTGTGTAGTCATGCATGTTACACTTTGACAGCCTGTTCACACTGCTTGGTATCCTCTAAAGGACTAGTACCTGTTCATTGTGTAGTCATACATTATACCTTGTACCTTGAGAGCCTGTTCACATTGCTTGGCATCCTCTGTAGAACTGGTACCTATCCATTGTGTTATGCATGTTATACTTTGACAGCCTGTTCACACTGCTTGGTATCCTCTAAAGGACTAGTACCTATCCATTGTGTAGTTCTGCATTTTATATGTTGACAGCCTGTTCACACTGCTTGGTATCCTCTAAAGGACTAGTACCTGTTCATTGTGTAATCATACATTATACCTTGTACTTTGAGAGCCTGTTCACATTGCATGGCATCCTCTGTAGAACTTGTACCTATCCATTGTGTAGTCCTGCATTTTATACTTTGACAGCCTGTTCACACTACTTGACATTCTCTGTAGCACTGGTACCTATTCATTGTGCCATCATGCATTATACCATGTATTTTGGCAGCCTATCCACACTGGCTGGTATCCTCTACAGGACTGGTACTTGTCCATTGTGTAGTCATGCATTTTATACTTTGACTGCCTGTTCACACTGCTTGGTATCCTCTAAGTGACTGATACCTATCCATTGTGCCATCATGCATGATACTATGTACTTTGACAGCCTGTTCACACTGGCTGGTATCCTCTACAGGACTGGTACTTGTCCATTGTGTAGTCATGCATTTTATACTTTGACAGCCTGTTCACACTGCTTGGTATCCTCTAAGTGAGTGGTACCTGTCCAGTGTGCCATCATGCATCATACTATGTACTCTGACAGCCTGTTCACACTGCTTGGTATCCCCTACAGGACTGGTATGTGTCCATTGTGCAGTCGTGCTGCTGTGGAGACACACCCACCTCAGGGGCCAGAGAGTGTGCTACCATGCTGTCCAGGCTGTGCTATGAGGACATCGTGGCCATCATGAATCGGGAGGTAGGCCTTGGCTTGCGTAAAAAAAAATGCATCAACTCCTTCTGTATCGTATATTATTGGTTGCTCTTTTGGATTTGTGTGTAATACTGGGCCCTTTTGCATAAAACTTACCATTAATAGCAACTCTGGTATCAATGGTAACTACCATGGTAGCATCGCTTGACAGCCAATGAAATTGAAGGTATCTATAGAAATTGCCATTGGTGGCAAAGTTATCATTGATGGCTAGTTTTATGTAACAGGGCCCTGGTGTGAAACTCACAAAGATGTTATCACATTAAAAAATGTCTACTTATGATCGTGTATGAATTGTAAACATTTATTCATTATATTGATAGGGGTATGGTTTTAAATATTTAAATTCATGATATAAATATCTTTAACATGTTTATGTTCTGATTACCTTATTGAATTGATCTATTGTGGACACAGGATTTTGATCACACGCTCCTTGCCGAGTGCTTCAGTCTGGGATTAGCACGGACGCAAGTTGGCGGAACAGAACACATACACTTCCCATCATCTTCGTCCGCCCATCAAGAAGGTGACGAAGACAACGGACCGAACACCACGTCCGAAGCCCGCCCTCTCCAGTCAGCGCCAATGGACGCTCTCCTGCGCGCATCCATGCCGACGCTCCTGAAGCAGGCCACAGACTTTGCCGCGCTGGTGCCGCATCCCCACCGCGTGCCCGAGGCGCAGCCCGAGACGGCCCTAGCACAAGAGCACCGGGCCAAGATGCTGGAGTGCTTCCAGGATGCAGACTGGTGCAATCATCTCAACGAGGTGGTGGCGGGGCTGGTGCGATATCTAGTGGCAGCCCGCACACTGAAGCAAGAGATGACAAAGGCTGCCTGCGAGACCATGATCTGCCTGGCTGTCACATCCCTGGAGGTAAGACGCACACGCTGACTCCAAACCAAGCCTCAGCTACAGATATTTCCTGAACAGAGCTCTTTTGAGATTCTTCCCTTTCAAAAATTGTCCCTGTTATATTTTTTGTGGCATTTACTTACGGAAACTATCAACAATCTTTTATGGGTCGCTACATTTCGTGACGGTCTAACAGGATTACAGAACAACAGACAGTCCCAGCATGTCGCTCAATGTCGGAGAGCGTCACCTAGTGTTAGAGAACCTGCACTATTGTTGAAGGTGTTGTTTGGACTCCGGACGCTGCATGATATCTGATTATGAAATCATGTCAACTTGTATATCTAACAATTTGAACCTTATACATTGTTTTCATTGGACACTGGATTGGAAAAAAGGCAATGTGATGGCTTTGGTCGGGCAGTGGTTTACCGAACGTTCCAACACTGGCTGCGTTTATAATTGAGACGCTCTAATTAGAGAAACGATGACTTCAAAAGAAAACAACGGGAAGCCGTACGATGGTCAAGAAAAGCATGACCCCTATTGTTCATAGGCGTTTGGTGTAGGACATTAGAAGAGCATTGGAACGTGTCGCTCCTTGTCGCTTTAGGTTGATTTGTCATTTAGAATTTAAAAGATCATTTCATGGCCCCCTTTATTGTTAAATATATTGAGAGTGACTTTGGGCACCACAGCCACCCTAGCCCAACACCATTCTATTGTAAAGCATTCAATATTTCACTCAATACTATTCAGTTTTACAATGTAGCAGAAAGATTGGTAGATCACATCATCATCATCTTTATCACTATTATTATCTTTTTTAATTCAATCATTGTCTTTGAAGGAAGTATACTGTACTGGGAAGACAAAAAAGGCCTTCAAAAGGTGATTTTGAGCAATCTTCTTGCCAATGGTCTTAAATTCATGAATTGTCCATTTTAGAAACTTGCTGAAAGTTATTTGCTCTGATATGATCCACATTTGGAATAATTAGTGATTTAATCACAAATCCTCAAAATGATCGGCCCGAACAATTTGAGGATTTGT
Organism: Arbacia lixula; assembly: GCA_963669155.1. Lineage (NCBI taxonomy): Eukaryota > Metazoa > Echinodermata > Echinoidea > Arbacioida > Arbaciidae > Arbacia > Arbacia lixula. The sequence goes on from OZ022584.1 coordinate 12,793,584, forward strand.
GATTATGTCACTAATTACTCCAAATGTGGATAGTTTTATGGCAAATAACTTTCAGCAAGTTTCTAAAATGGACAATTCATGAATTTAAGACTATTGGCAAGAAGATTACTCACAATCACCTTTTGAAGGCCTTTTTGTCTTCCCAGTACAGTATACTCCCTTTAATCCAACTTGTGACAATTTGAACTGTGTACACCAAATCACTGGAGAAAGACAAATGTCGGTGGGGTCTTAACAATTGTCTGGGGCTAATGGCCTTTTTCACCAGTGTATGTTCATTGTTGCCTAAAATTCTTCCAAATTCTTCTTTCTTATTATCCTAAATTTCTTCACATTTCAACTCTCAAGCCTCACTGTATCCCTTGTTTTTTCAGCTGGTGAGTTGGAGCATAGCGGAAGGCAAGCCCATCTCCTCAGCTCAGGTTCTGCACTCCATTGAATGCATGGAAGAGATTTTGCAAAGGCCTGAGCTTAACTCCGTCATCAGCAGCAATGATCACATGACATGGTTCTGCTCTGCCATTGGCTGTTTGTATCACATGATCCAAGCAGGTCAGTAGCTCTAATGCCCAGGTTTTGTAAGGATTTTGCAAGTCAGAAAAAATGCTTATTTTGTTATGTATTAATGAGTGGGGGAAAATGTAGAGTGAAAAAAACAAACCTTTATAAGAAATAGGGAATGTTATAATTTCAGGTAATTGACAAATATTCTTCTATAATAGTCTTTATAAATTGATATTTTGACCTTTATTATTCTAATTATCTTGAAAACATAATTAGGTGGTTAAGTGATATGATATAAATGGCCTAATTTGTTTTGCTGTTTCTATAATCTCTATTATTTGTTGTTTATTTGTCACCTTTTTATTGATAGGAAAAGTTTGGAAAGAAGGACATGAACCCTTCACAGCGCCAAGGCAGCAGGATATGCCAAGTTCAGCACCAGGTATGTTTTTTTTTTCAAATTGTGTGTCCTTCAAAATATCTCTGTCTCTCTCCTTACTCAAGGTAACTCTTTGCTCATGCTCATTTTCTCTCTACAGTGTCTCTGTGTCTCTCTGTCACGTTGCACAAAACATTTTGATCTCTCTCAGGTTGCGACGATCGCCTCCAGGCCTGCCATCGCATCTCAGACCTGGTGGAGCTCCTCAACGACGGGGACTCGGACACTCTATCGCATCTCACTAAACCAGCCTTCCTCCGCGAGCTGCCGCAGTTCCTGGGCGAGCCCCTGCTGCGGGTGATTGCTGGGCTGGCCCGCCTGCCGGCTGTCAACAGCTACGCCTGCACGCCCCCCATCATCTGGAGCATGGGGTGGTGCCCCAGCCCCCTGGAGAGGGCGCAGCCGGAGCAGCTGCCCCCAATCCCCCTGGACTTTCTCAAGGAGAAGGCCGTGCTGAGGAGCTTCATTCAGCGGGTCAACTCAATAGGTGTGTTTTAGTTACAATCACTGTGAACATGGTCTCTTGTGTTACGCAGACAAAATGTCAAAGGCTTACTTTCAAATTTTGGCCATGTAAAACCATGTTCATGGTGAGTTAATGGCTCACAGTGACCAGAGGCGGGATGTCTTAGACAAATCAGTTCTTCAGAGGTGGAACGTTAGATGGTCAAAAGTCAATTGTCCTTCACAGTCTGTCATCACGAGCTGATTCAAATGTGTCCTGTTCGATTTTAGTTCAAACCAGCCATTGTCCAACGTCAAGCTCAATTGATAATATGTAGCCAATCGAAAAATATGGACAAATGACAATAGCAAAGTGCAATATTTAGGCAATGGCAAAAGAGTCATCATTACTGCAATTTGAAATCGGGTGGGTCAACGACCTGGCTCTGTCCAGTATGAACACATTGTTTTTGTTTGTCAATTATGCTCCAACATACTATCGAAATGGATGCACTTGTAACAAACTAGTGCGATTCACATTCACAATTCACTATGGTGGCTATGCTACCACTTTCTCATTCACATGATATAGTATAATATCACATCACACTGTGACACGCTTGCTGTTACAGGTTGGACGAGTCGCTTCCAGTTTGAGGAGGCCTGGGCATCCCTGTTGGGTCTACTGAATCCTGCTGAGAACCCTGAGGAGGTCATGCTAGAGGTAAGAGGCAGAGGGCACTCTTTATTCCAGTCATGAGATTTCTCCACAGATTTCGAAATTAAAAAAAAAAAAATTAAAGTGTGAGTATGTGTGCATTGTCTATGCAAGCAGCTAGCTTTCTGCATGCACGTGTGTATACATTTGTTTACATTGAATGCAAGTGATACGGACGTACTGCGTTTTGATGGTGGATTTTAGAAGTATTTGTAGGGTGTGTGGTGTAATTTCTTCAACAACAAAGTGAAGACTGTTGAGAAGAATGACTCTCATGTTAGTGATATTGACAAAGATGTCTCCAACAAGTTCAAATGGCAGTGGTTGGACCATAGGGTTGAGCTTGCAAAGTCAGTTACGGAGACAAAGTCTTCAAGCCAATCAACTTCTACAGGGCCTGTCAATTTAATGTATCAAGACGTCACCTGGTCTTTTTGTAGATAAAATTAGATTAGGTATAAGAGATTGACACAATGTTTTCCTTTCAATTTGATGTTCAAATAGAACTTTATTTATCTACAAAATAACCTCTCAAAAACAGTAAAATATTGTAGAATGCAGCAAAAGGAGTTTTTTCTTACCTTAAATTCCGAAAGTTCCCCACATCCTCCCCCAGGGGGGCCGTGAATTTCCTCTTTCTTTACAAATTTCTCAGTCTCATGCCCGATATCCTGTGCAGGTACAACCACCAACCGAAGACAATACCATCTCAAGGATGGGGTTTGCCCCTCTTGCTCATCACGCTGAAGTTTGCCAAATGTTGCAACTTTTCAACCCTTTCTGTGCTAGAGAAAATGTACCTCTTTCAAAAAATGTTTTGTATGATGTGTTTATCATTAGATAATAACTTTTGTTAAAATTCATTTCTTGTTCAAAGAGGTCCTTTTGTTAAAATTCATTTCTTGTTCAAAGAGGTCCCGCTCACAAGCTCTGCTTTTTTGGACCCCTCCACAGTCTCAGTATAATCATTATTAAGATTGCATTATTTCTGGTATTTATTTGATGTATGTTTATCAATTTGTGTATATATTATTGTGTTTATTTTAAGTTGTTAAAATAATAAAATGACAAATTGTGTTTCTGATTGCAGGAGGAGATGGAGCAGAGTGAGCTGATGTGCTTGTCAGTGCGAGGCATCACCTCCCTGCTCCTTAACACCATCCTGCGCCCCACCCCGGGCCAGCCGGCCACCAGCAGCCCCCTCCGCATCCCCCGCCATGACAGCCTGCCCTTCCTGGCTACCCGGAGGGGGCAGCGGCTGGGCAGGCTGCGTGCCCTGGTAGAGAGGGAGGTCCAAGCCATGTGCTCCACTGGGTGAGTGCAACAACAACTGGCTTTATAAGATGGGTTTAAAGGGCATATACTGTACTGGGAAGGCAAAAGAGCCTTCAAAAGGTAATTGTTAGCAATCTTCTTGCCAATGGTCTTAAATTCATGTATTGCCCATTTTAGAAGCTTGCTGAAAGTTATTTGCCCTCAAATGATCCATATTTGGAGTAATTAATGATTAATGATTAAATCCTTAAAATGTTCGGTCCGAACATTTTGAGGATTTGTGATTTAATCACTCATTACTCAAAATGTAGATCATGTGAGGGCAAATAAATTTCAGCAAGCTTCTAAAATAGACAATACATGAATTTAAGACCATTGGCAAGAAGATTGCTAACAATTACCTTTTGAAGGCTTTTTTGCCTTCCCAGTACAGTATATGCCCTTTAAGGATGTAGCCAATCAGATGAGTCATGTGCGTGCCCTTCATTTTAACAGTAACGTGTTCGGCAAGGTAGCACTTGCTAATAAAACATGTACTTTTTGCCCTTCATTTTAACAGTAATGTGTTCGTCAAGGTAGCACTTGTTGTAAAACATGTTCTTTTTGGTTACATGGAATGTTCACAATCTCAACAAGCCCGACAGTTAAAGTCAGATGGGCCCTAGTTTTTACAAAATCTGATATGACTCGAGCTTACTATATACATCAGTCCTCTTCTCAGCCCTATTAATATCGTATTTTATGCAAAAAAAAATTACAGCAGTTTGTAGCTGATATCACGATATCGATATTGACCAAAATGACAAATCGCCGGTGTCAAATTGCAGAAAAGGCAGCCTCCACAGCACTACTGTGTAGGCACAGTTCCAACTAGTGACCAATGAGGAATTGGATAATTTGATTAATGGGACTGATTTGGTGAGCACTAAAATTTGGACACAAATTTGGACCGCAAAGTGTCATGAAATGTGGCAACAATTTCTTTTTGTGTATCAGAATAATTGCACAAAATGTTGAGGGGAAGGGGGGGGGGGGCTGTTATGCCCTCCTGGTCCGATTAGGATTAACAGCTTATATTTCTTGTCCATCTTTTGCTTTGTGTTGATTATTCAACTCAATTTAATGATGTGTGCATGGCTTTGGATTTGACTATTCATGAGCATCTTGTTCCGTTGTTGTTTTGACTGCAGGGTCCAGCACTCTCTGGTGCCAGCCATCAGTACGGCCATGGAGGGGCCCTATGATGAGATGCTGACCGCTAACATGGAGCTGGAGGGTAGTCAGGGACGGTTCACTCTCGGACAGGTAGGGCCAGGGACGCAGTGTGTGAGGGACAGCAATGCATGCGGAGACAGGGCAAGAAATCTGGAGATAGCGTTTGCTCTTAGAGTGGCAGCTTAATGTGATAGAACATTGCTGTGTACAAAAAAAAACTGGGAGGAAAACAGAACAGGACATCATTGCATGAAAATAACCATTAACGGTAATTCTGCTGTCAATGGTAACTACCGTAGTAACATCACATGATATCCATTCGAATTCAAGGTTTCCATAGAAGTTGCCATTGGGAGGTACGTTGCCATCAATGGTAAATTTTATGCAACAGGGCCCAGATGTTTGATATTTGTCAAACGGGAACCAATGAAATGAGACTATGATTTTAAAGGTGAGCTTGACTCTGACTCAGCTGCGCTTCGGAAAGATAGCTACATCCAGATCGCCTCGGAAGTGATAGTTCGTCCCATCACCTTCACCAACATTGATTATTTGCTAACTGTAATTAATTGTACGGATAGAATAGCTAAACATACGCCCTGATATTTTGATGTTGGCAATTACCCATAAGGCATTGCAGATTTTTTCCTGTCTGCTGTAACCGATAGGTGGCGCACCGTTTTGAGAATCCACCAAATTGTAAGGTACTAGAACTTTTGCTAGGTTTCATCAAACTTTTTATCAGCAACCACTCCTATTCCAGAGTCATCCTGGACTTGCGTTTTAATACCTTTCATCTTGATGTGTTTTTACTGATGAAGATAGATATGTTTGATGTAAAGACGATCTTGATATTGCAGATATCGGTTCACGGTATCTGGGCCATGAATAACATGATCCTACCCCTGGTGGAGGACCAGCACCAGAGCAACCCCTCGTCGGGAGGGGGTGTGGCAGGGGAGGCCAGTATCATCCCCCTGGGGCGCACAGCCATCCCTGCAGCCCTACGCCAGACCCCATCCAACCTGGATGTCCACTCCTGCCTCGTCCTGCTGCTGGAGGTGTACGGTCAGTGGCTGAGCCCTGGGGCCGCCAGACGGACCTCCCTGATGCTTCTCTGCGAGACCATCAAATCGGTGAGTGTCCGACGCATTCGTTGTGTTTTAGGAGTTTGAGAACTTCCTGATGCTTCTTTGCGAGACCATCAAATCCGTGAGTGTCTGACGCATTCATTGTGTTTGAGGATTTTGAGAAGCTTCCTTGACACGATCCTGAAATCAAATGGCAGAGTAATTCTACCATGATCGTGCCTTCCATTATCTTTACTACTACTATCCATTGCTTTGAATGGCATCCTCAAATCACCAGTCACACTCCCTTTTTTTAACCCTAATCTGGCTGGAGTATTTGGAGTCTACCTGTTGCTTCAGATCTCGGCATCAAAACGTGTGACAACCACACATCTTGACCCATACTCTAAGATTACCTATGTTCTTTTTAGATTTTCAGTTAAATTGATTTGGTATTATTTAATTACGCAAATTTATGCACATATTCCTGTTATTTCCTTATAGTTCACTTATGTAATGGTTGGAAAGTAATCATTTTCCCCTTTGTTTTATGTTATTTTTGTAATTTCTTATGTATGTTTCTTACATGTTTTTTTATTTTATTTTCAATTGGAACTCATAATACAGCATTGTCAAGCCAGGAAAAATGAAAAATAATTGGGTGTTTGTGAATTGTATGAAAGAAGATACTTTCCATTGGGTCTGTACGCAAATCACAAAAATAAGCCAAATTACTATGTGATGACATCGTCTTGCGTAAATGATAAGGCATCCCAATAGTATACTCTGTTGTCGCACATTTGGCGTCAAAGTAAGTAAATTCTTGTCACTTTGTCTTTCTTCCTCCTTCAGGTGCTGCTGATCTCAGACATCTTCACAGAGCGCTCTCAGTTTGAGTGGATGTATGAGACTCTACTGGAGCTGAACAAGATACACCCCGTGGAGGATGAGCTCGTCTCGCAGTACGTCATCCCCGGAATCTGCAAAGCAGCCGCTGTCCTCGGAATGGTGCGTGTTGTATCCCACGTACAATAACAATCTTAAAGGAAGAGACCACCCTGAAGTAAACTTGGTTTTGATAAAAGCAGAAATGTGAAATAAACATGTCAGTGTAGGTTTCATGAAAATCCACTAAAGGAAAGAAAGTTATGATCTTTTAAATTTTTAATTTTGTGATGTCACTTGCGAGTTACTCTGCCAACTTAACCTCATCCTTGCCCGCTCTGATTTATGAAACTGGTGGGAAAAGTAAAAATGTGGATGCACAGAGAGTAAACTCTTAATTTGCCGGGGGTAAAACCCCTCTGTGCCGGAGGTTTTCCCTATTACAGTTTGCTCACAAATTTGCGACAGCAGCACATTACCCCTTAGTCTAAAAACTGCAACAGCGGCAGGTTCAGAGTTAATTGATAATAAAACTGAATCTTTTTTAAAGAATGTTCTTTAATTTTGCCCTTCACCGGCGTAGATAAGCACCGTAGGTTCAGTGCATTTCAGTCACTGTGATTAAAAATCACAGGCGACCTCTAGTGGGAATCGAACCCACGACCTCCTGATTACTAGACAGGCTTCATACCACTAGACCACCGAGGATGCCCGATGGCTAGGTAAGGTTCTGAATCTCTTGGTTGCGTTGCAGGACAAGGATGTCTCTGAGAAGGTCAGCAAGCTCCTGGAGGTCACGCTGCGGAGCACGCACCTCCCCAGCAGAGTGGGGGCGCTCTACGGTGTGCTCTACATCCTAGAGTCCGATGCCGTGGAAGACATCCAGGTCTTTGTTCCCATGGTGACCGATTACATCGCCAGGAACATCAAGGCAATAGCCAAGTAAGTAGAACAGAAAAAAAAATAGCTTGGCAAATCTAGGGTAATAAAAAGATCAAGGGCCAATTGAGATTTCTGGCACAGATTCCTAGGCCCATACTTTTCCATGTTGTTGCATTTTGAAGAAAAGTGCATGCAACACCGTAATTTGCACTATGTAACTTCATTAGATAAAGTCCTTGGTGCAAGATTAGGCAGATAAGATACACATGCCGTGATGTGATACTGTCAGCTTGTATTTATTTATTTTTATTTATTAGCATTCTTTACGAAGGGTAGCCTCTTCAATGGTTAAACACTGTTTTACCTTGGGACCCTGCTTTGACATTTTGACATTAAACACAACATGGTTAACACAATGTAAATGTTTCGAGTATGTGATGCATGTGAGAACCCTATGAATGGATTATTATTACTGGTTGTCTCTAGAAAGTTCCCCCAAAATGTGTCCTGGACTATGTTGCATAAAACTTGCCATTGATGGTAACTTTGCTACCAATCATAATTTCTATGGAAATCTTGAATTTGATTGGCTGTCATTTTGACATTGAACACAACATGGTTAACACAATGTAAATGTTTCGGGTTTGTAATGCATGTGAGAACCCTATGAATGGATTATTATTACTGGTTGTCTCTGGAAAGTTCCCAAAAAAATGTGTCCTGGACTATGTTGCATAAAACTTGCCATTGATGGTAACTTTGCTACCAATCGTAATATCTATGGAAATCGTGAATTTGATTGGCTGTCTAGCAGTGTTACTGTGGAAGTTCTCATTGATGGCAGGGTTACCATTAATGGTCATTACCATGGATATTTTTTGATTTGGCCAAATCCTGAAGTGTACTCTGGACTGTTTAAGCAAAGCTAACCCTACAGGGCTCCGCCCCGAAGCGGCGGAGCCCCACGCTCAACTATTGACATGCGCCGCAAATCGTCAGTTTGTTTCGCTTATTTTGGACATAATGCTTTCAAAGTAAAAAATTTCTACTCATATACACTCACGAACTTCCTGGACAACCAGCAAACCCTGTAGAATCCTGATTTGAAAATTGATATGAGAAAAAAAACGTGATTATCCAGTCCTGTCAAAATGTTCCCATGTTGTGGCAGCGATCTTGGAAAGTTGAAAATAGACTGCGCATGCGTGGTGTCGGCGCAGGAAACATGAATATTCAGGCTTTGCAGAGAGATTAATGAATATGCATGAAGCGATGGGGGCAAGGATGTGCGTTTGTTTACAATCTGTCACCACATCGCTCATGCATATTCATTGCCCTGTAGGGTTAAAGCAAAGCCTGTTGTTTGCATTTAACCCTGACAGTAGCAGCAGTGCCGCCAGTCAGAAGCACGTCTTAGTGATGCTGTCTGTGGCCTTCTACATCATGGAGTACTACTCAGACCTCACCGCTGGGGCAGATTTCACCAAGGTCATTCTCCAGGTAACCATAGTTACTTCAATTATGTACTTGCTTATTCATGGAGCTATTTACTTATGCATTCATGCATTCATTCATTACCCCATTTCAATATTGATTTTCTTGTGTGATTTGATTTGAAAAGGTGTATAGCATATATTGTTTGTAATTCTCATGCATAATAATCTGTTGAATGAGACTAATCCAGTTATTGTAAAATTACATTACTAGCTGTATTAGTTTAATGAGGAAGGAGCTGTTACGTATAATTTCTTGTGTGACATGTAAAAGTGGTGTCTTTTTTCGAAGAAGTAATGTTTTAATATGATAATGATAATAAACATGTATACCACACTATTGTCCTTGCGACTATTGGCAAAGGGATTATCCTTGCATTGAAGAGGGCTAGGACAATAGCACCAATAAATATTACATGAACAATTAGGTAATAAGATCATTAAGGCATCTTGTCAAAAGTTCAAGACACAAAAGACTGCGGTCATATCTGGGAATCCCACGTGCAATCTTTTCTATGAGAGGTTCGATAGTCCCCCATCCTTTTTAATATCCGGCTTTTGGCGTTCTTTTTGTTCAAAAGACCCTACTAGGGTCCATGCTGTAATATTATGATACGATGCGGCGGAATGAAACAAAAGACGGGACGGACATTTATTGGAATGCTGGCCTTTCCAGTATTTTCAACCTTTGGACCGCTATTCAGGAAAGACGGAAGTTTAAAGGCCCGTCCGTTCTTTTGGTTAAAAGACGCGGCGGAGACGGTCAACATGTTTTGACAAGGCGTCCAAGATAATATGAATGAAACAAAAGAATGAAACAAAAGACCGGACGGACATTTATTGGAATGCTGGCCTTTCCAGTATTTTCAACCTTTGGACCGCTATTCAGGAAAGACGGAAGTTTAAAGGCCCATCCGTTCTTTTGTTTAAAAGACGCGGCGGAGACAGTTTTGACAAGGCGTCCAAGATAATATGAACTCATGCGTCCCGTCCTCCTCCCTTCTTCCTACAGCAATGCATGACCATGGTGCTGATGAGTGACGAGTCTACATCCTGGCTGGTATACCGAGCCATCATGATCGGCTTTGAGAGACTGCTGGTGGCTCATGCTATCTCTGCTCAGGACAGAGACATGCTCAAGAAACTCAGCGTTGACAGGTAGTTTTTTCAGTTTTCATCAGCATTATCACCTCATATGTAGCCGACTGTTTAGGGGGCTTCGTGAACTCGGGTCCAGTGAGGATGTCAACGGCCGTGTTTATCAACTTTTCAGAAATGTAAACGCGTTTCCTAAGGCCTTTACAAACGTGTTTCCAAACGCGTTTATCAACTCGATCACCCAAGTCGAAAACCGGCCTTGTCACCGAAAACACGTGGTTTAAAGCCATTTCAATACAGCTTTGCGTTTATCTTGCTTCTTTAAACGCTTTTCTGGCTCAAACGCGTTTAGGATCGTACAAATTTGCGTGTTTCAATACAGCGTTCCGAACCCCATAATCAAAACACCTTTGCATTTATCAACTCCCTGAAACGCGTTTAAAAAAAATTAAACGCGTTTGGAGACCTTAATTCTACCAAAAAAAAAGAGTTGATAAACACACCCAACATTTGCTGTTGATCTGCAGTAATCAAAGAGTTGTGGCTTAATTGCAATCTATAAGTTATATTAACTCTATTCATAGCCTGCTGTCTATTGTCTGTGCTTGAGATTATGTGGGAGTCGCGCTGCCCATTATCTGAGTTGAGAAAAGCTAGCCCTTGCATATTCGTGCTCAGTAAGGAACAAGTTAACAGAGGCAGGTAGAATGGGCAGTTAGTGGGTGTATGTGTCCAGAGGGCCACATCACAAAGAGATAATATTGATCTTTTCATCGATAACCTGTATCACAAAGAACCTACGATCGATGTGTGTTAATGCTTGTATTCAATTGAGTTGGCACCTAACTATTCCCAAATTGTGGATTGAGGAATTTCTTTGGTTTTAACTTCAGTTAGAATCATAAATGGCTCATAGGTGAAATTACTGCGTTCGCTTTGTATGATAGGAACATACAGCAGCAAAAGCCATTGCTATTCTTACAAGTTAGAATAATTATTTTGAAGTGATTACTGCAACAGTTTTTATGTTAGTGAGAGAGTGCTAGGTTTCACAATGTTTGCTCTTCCAGGCTGTGCCTTCCCTCCCCCATGCACGCCCTGTCTGCACTGGGCCTACTATTCACCAGCATGTACACGGCAGAGGACAGCCAGAGGGTGGGAGCCGATGAAGAGGACGGCCAACAAGTCCTGCAGTCCCATGATCCTGAGGAGATGCTGCTTGCTATGGAGAGGGTCTCCATCATGTTTGATAGGTGAGCCACAAAATATATTCCACTCAGAGAGTATGTTTGTCAAATTTGACCCAAAACTGCCCTACTCCTACCTCCATCATGTTCGATAAGTGAGCCACAAAATATGTCCTTTTGGAGAATGCTATTCTATTCAGGTGCCATTATGATTTACTATGGTGATGTTATTTCACAACTCTCTGTCTCTAGCCTTCTCTACAAGTATTACTCCTTGATCCTCTACTCCCCTCTCTTCAAGCCACTTCCTTAAGCTATCCATCCACAGTACTCTTCTTCTCCCTCTACTCCTCTTCCCCTCAATCTTTCCTGTCATTTACTAGTTCTCCACTCCTCCTTGACATATTAAACACCCTTTGAATCACATCTACCTAGTCCTTACCTCGAAAAGTAATTCCTGATAGACTGTAGCTCTTCTCAGTACTTTTTTTTATGACCTACCCTATTTGTCCATTTCATTTCCATCATCTGTCTTATGAACCACATTTCGCAGCTAGACAAATGCTTTTTCATGTCTGTTGTTATTGTGCAGGTTTCACTTCAATACATTAGAACAGGGTGAACATAGCAATAGCGCTGGAAGAGTATGTAGGTCAAAAGTTGAACCAATACTGTTCTACTCCTACCTTTTGATTTCTATAAACTGTAAACTGTGAACTCATTTGACAAGGCCCCTTTAAAACATGTTTGAAAGTGGCCTGTTTCAAAAAAATGATAGATCAGTGTGTCATCCTCCTGTAGAAATATCACTAACTCCTTCCTGGTTGGTTGGTTGGTTGGTTGCAGGATACGCAAGGGTTACCCGTCAGAGGCGAAGGCCGTGGCCTTTGTGCTGCCTCCGTTCCTCAACGACTTCTTCCCGCCCCAAGACATCATGAACAAGGTGATTGGGGAGTTCCTCTCCAATCAGCAGCCGCATCCACAACTCATGGCCACCGTTGTCTTCAAGGTCAGTTTAAAATCATCTTGTAGGCAGCTGTAGAAATCTCAGACCACGATATAGTTTATTTTTATGCCTCTGCTACTTAAAAATTATTTTTGTTTCAATAAAAGTAGACACATGAAAGAAACATATTAGTGAAGGTTTGATGAAAATCTGTCAAAGAGTAAGACATTTATGATCTTTTAAAGTTTTGATTTTGTGACGTCACATGCAAGGTGCTCTCCCATATGTTGTGTACAATTTTTTTCGGAAATGTGCATTTTCTCAAAAAAATATGCATCCTTGTACATATGCATTTGGTACATCATTAGAAATACATTTATACACACATACCTGTATGCAAAGAAATCATTCCGTTGTCAAAAATAGAAAAAGAGCAATTTATGTAGTTATATATTGTACACAACATACGGGAGTGCACCTCGCACGTAATGTCACAAATTCTTTTCCTTTGACCGATTTACGTCAAACCTTTCATGTATCTCCTTTCATTGAAACCAAAATAATTTCAGGGTGAACTATCCCTTCAATGAAAAACAAACATGAAAGAAGGATATTAGTGGAGGTTTGACAAAAATCCATCAAAGGATAAGAAAGTCATGACTTTTTAATTTTTTTAAAGAAATTTGCCTAGCCTAATGGAAAGACAAAACTCAGTTACTCACTCAACAACATGTTTCTCTCCCGATCAGGTCTTTGGAAATCTTCACCGTAACGGGCAGACGCATTCCGTCCGAGACTGGGTCATGCTCTCGCTCTTAAACTTCACCCAGCGCACACCCGTTGCCATGGCGATCTGGAGCCTTACCTGCTTCCTCATCAGCGCGTCCACCAACAAGTGGATCCGTGCTCTGTATCCTTTCTGTGTTATATGTTATATTTCTGCTTGTGCTATAGAGTACCGAAGTGGTGTCGTCATAATGAGCATGTTGTCAAGACAATTGGCTCTCAACAAACTCACTCTAGTGAGAGGTTTAGCGGTCCGATGTTGTCTATCAGGTTAGTGTCTGGCATTCCCAATTACAGTCCCCATTGTGATCACCGCTGCTTACTCTACCTGTATTATTTAGAACCAGTTGTCTTGACAATATTGCTCAAATGATGTCACACTCAAGTACTCTATTGTCACGCTTTTTTGACACAAGTTACAAGCCAGAATTTGCAAAATGCGCATGTGCAGATCCGCATTGATACGATGCTGCATACCGCACATAGGGAACAGTTGTCCCATGGGGCAGCATGCAGCCACATTCAGAGTCTGTGTACTGTCATGTTTGCTTCTGGTCTAGTGTACTAGTGAATGAGACTGAAAGGGGACAAAACTACAAAGAAAATTTGGTTGTTGCTGCGTGGTGCAGTACCGGATGACTTTCTTGTATATTATTAGCAGATTTTACCTCACATCATTTCAACCAACTGCTCACAGAGAAAATGGCAGATACTGTAAATGGTTGACTCTGGTAATGCTTACGTTTAAGGTAAAAATAACATTGAATTTTATGATGTGGTAGCAAGTGGAATGGCGTACTTAGCCTGTTTTTTCTTCAATATGAGGTGCTTCATGAGGGCATTCTGGAATGGGGTTTTGTTGAAGCCTGAGGGGAAATCATTCTCGATTGCCGCTTAGCTTCCACCCCCTCCCCCCTCTTCTCATCCATGTCATCATCCAGGTATCCTTATGTCACTTCTTCACTACCTACCCAATATTTTCCTTTCTCTCGCTCCTTAGTAATTCCTCCTTCCATCTTACCCTCGCTCTTCAACCCCCCTATCACTCCATCATTCCATACTATTTATTCTTCTCTTCCCTTTATCTTCACCCCATGTTCTCCCCATCCATCTCCCCCTATCCCTTTTTTGTTCATACTGAATATTTTCATTGAAGGTGTGTGCAATTGGGGGTTAACACATTCAAAAGCCTTAATGATTATAAGTCTTGATATGCCATTAATTAAGGCATTTTTTAATCTCATACACATGTATCTCATTGACAAGCAGCTTATTGGTGCACAAATGGTTAAAATAGTTCTATCACACTGTTCATGGACCAATTGTGCTTTTTTTCTAAAATCCCTTGTAAATGTGTGACCTCACTGTCGCTAAAGCATTCCTTTTTGCAGATGTTAGATGACAAGGTTGCAAGACAGCGATACAAGCTTGATAATCCACATAATTTACAAAGTTGTACACATTGCATTATGTGAACTTCCTTGACCTTTAACCCTCAACCTCAGACTGAGTCATGTGATCAGTAGGATGGGGAAGCTAGAACCCATGGATCGCAAGTATTTCGTTCTCGTGGCCAAAGATTTCTACAATACTCAGGTAAATATTTGCAAATATTCTATGCTCTACTCCAGCGCCAAGGCATTGTGTTTGATGTAAGTTTCCCAGCGTCCAACATTTATGGTCCTTCACCATCAAGTGTGACATTTAAAGACAAGGCGTCCCTTGTGCAGGTCAAAAAAATACAATTTTGTACAAAAAAACCACGGAAAATGGGAGAAAATACTACAGAGGAACTTTCCTCTTTACTATAGAACTAGAAACTGACTTTAAGTGGAATTATAGCAATTGCTACAATTCAAAGAGGCTTTGGGCGTGTCGTCAGAAAGCTCCCGGTCCTTGTAGCTTATAGACTGGAGACTGCTGTGCGCTATGGACTGAACCACAATGCATGCGTTCAATGGGAGCATTCTGCCCTGACTGGGACAATACAATTGTGAATGTAGACTACAGCCGCTATGTTTCAAACAGTTTCCACATTTCCTGAAAAGGGTTGTAGTGCCATAACTGAGTTTTTACACATGTTACCGTAAGGGTATGTTGCTGATTCCTGCCGAGTTTTGTGACTTCTGCAAATGGGACACCCTGTCTTTAAAGGGAATATACTGTTCTGGGAAGACAAAAAGCCTTCAAAAAGGTGATTGTGAGCAATCTTCTTGCCAATGGTCCTAAATTCATGTCTTGTACATTTTAGAAACTTGCTGATAGTTATCGGCCCGAACATTTTGATGGTTTGTGATTAAATCACTAATTACTTCAAATGTGAATCATTTGAGGGCAAATAACTCTCAGCAAGTTTCTAAAATGGACAATACATGAATTTAAGTCCATTGGCAAGAAGATTGCTCATGATCATGTTTTTGAAGGCTTCTTGTCTCCCAAGTAATGTATATTCTCTTTAATGTTAGCAGTAAACAAATAAAACAGGGGCACAAGGTAATTCAGCACCTGCAATGCAAATGAGCCTGCATGGTTAACTTAAAAGCCTCTCCAAGAAAATGCATAGTATACAAATAATGAATGTTTGTGAGTGCAATGGACAAAATATTTCATGAGGTGAAAGATGAAAAGATCCATTCAACGAGGTGTAGCGAGTTGAATGGATCATTCATTTAATTTTTCACCAAATGTGCAAAACAAATGTGCAAAACAAATGGAAAACTTTGCAACACTTCATTTTTTTACCTTTGCAGCATATTCAGAAGGTCTACACATTCCATGATTGCATAAGCTTTACAAGCGATACACCAGTCACCATTGTAAGGATAAATAGTCAAGCTGTCACATGATACCACGTTTATGTACGATAATAAAGCAGCTAAATATGACACCTCAAACCTGACTTTTTTGAGAGTTTGATAATGATAGTGGACTGTGTATATGTCTGTGAGCTATACAGAGTATATGTTGTAATTGCAGCATCATGACCTACCATTCTTATTTCGTGCTTGTTTGCAGGTCATTGATGAAGCCAGCCGGAGGGCTTTCAATGCTACATTCCAGGCAGTGAGCTCTACAGACGCTGCCTACGCACTGCTTGCCTAAAGATCCCCTTATCGTGAGGTGTTGGTGGTCTCAGAGGTTTGCTGTGTAACTGCCGTCTTCATTTCTTAATTTCATCTGCAACTCCTTATGCCTCCCCTGTGCGTACTTCAGATACACCATACAAGGCAGCTGTAATTCTTGCTTATGCGTCACATTCATGTGAATGTAGGGATTAAGAATACATAGTTTGGAGATGGTATCCATCCAGTTTTGTTTGTGACCCTACGAAAAGTACATTGCCCATATGGCGTGGCTTTGTATGCAATCAATTTGTATTCCCTATCTTTCATTTGACTTGTGTACTGCAAAATGTGATGTTATCGTAATGTTTCATGGTATGTTTGATTTTAGAATGTGGGTACAGTAATTACAACCTCAAATTACCAAGAGAGCTGGATATGGACTGCTTCAAAGGATCTGGGTATATGCTGTAAAGATTTGTTGTGTCATATCGCTGTAAAGTTTTATACATACCGGTACAGATGTAATTGTCTTTCATGTGGAAACACGCAGAATACGTTTTGGCAATTTAAAGAATTGATTGTACTAATTATTGTCTTGTTACCCGACTTTGTTTATGGAAGTTACTACAGCAGCTTGCATGTGCTGTTGGACATATTTATCATAGTTTAGACTGCATATCCCTCACAACATTTTCCCCCATCTTTCCAAAAAAATATCCACAGTAATAGTATGAACAGTTGACATGAAAAGGTGACATTTACTGTGAATTTTAACTCTGAATCTGACCCAGCTTCCAGATCAGATATGGAATATCATTATGCAGGTATTTGTTGCAACGCAAACCATAGCGTGATTATACTATATTTAATCCTGAACCCTTAAAAATTCCCATACAATTCAAATCAAGAGGAAACACTGCGTGTGTTACAAAACCTACTGCCCACAGGTATTCCTATGCAGTCATAAAAAAACCCAGTAAATTCATGCTTGGTTCATGATTTGAGACGGAACAGTACATTTTTTTGGTGCTGTCTATACTGGTACTGACTGGTACATGAATTGTTATGCATTATACAGTTCAGTGATCACCTTCCCAACATGACTGCCATGCATTGCAGTCAAATACAGTCAGCTCCATGAGTTTGTACCACGATTGACTGCCATCAGTCAAAGTTGGTTGAGAAGTTCATTTTCATGCTCCACCACATATGTCTGACGTGTACTGAGAGCTGAAGCTCTGCAAGTATTTACATCAGTGCAGGGTTATCTAAACATAATACAACCGCTGCTTTCACCGCCATGCCCCCCCCCCCCCACCCACCTACCCACCCAAAGTCTGTGTGTTCATTAATTTATACCTTATATCCATGTGATAACATCACATTATTTATCTTGTTTAATTGAACTGTGGTTTATTGTCTTACCTGAACAAAGTTCGGCCGAGAAATAGTAATCACTTTTCCTGTTACTCTGTTGGACTGTTACAAAAATGTTAAAGTTTTTGTTTAATTTGCTCTCATTTCTTTATTTCTGCATCAATTTTGATCAAACTTGGTACAAATGATCCTTGGGTAATACCACATGTCTCCTCATGAGGATGGTGGGGTCAAAGGTCACCTAGGGGTCAAAAGCTCAAATGATATGAGGCCACGTGTACATCATTTTTCTCAAAGTTTTCGTTTGACTTGCTCTTTCTGCATCAATTGTGATCACACTTGGTACAAATGATCCTTGGGTAATACCACGTGTGTTGATGAGGATGATGAGGTCAAAGGTCATCTCGGCACCATTTTAAATATTTGAAAAAAACAACTTAGCACTGTTTATCGATTGCAAAATCAGGCAAGACTTGTGGTTCGCAAACCACCTCGTTGATAAAAACATACTGAATACTTAAGTCTGGAGACAGATATTATTGAGCTTACAGTGAAGGAATACAATCATTTCAAATAAATAAATCACATTTATGTACAAAAGAGGTATTAATTACGAGGGGGAAAATGTGAGACTAAGTAGGTAAAGCAAACTACATATTGTAATATCATCTGCATACAAGTTTTAAAAGCTATGGTTAAAAATATTATGGATCTTCAGAGATCATGAAACTATTGGGAGACTGACTGATGGTTATTTATGCTCAACTATTTCTCCCCTCAATATGAACAATGTACATGTATAAATTATGAAACTATTACCAGATATACTTATGATACTTCTATATCAAAAGGTTGCACTGCCTTTTGAAAATCTGAGCGCCCCTTCCCAAAGCTACTGAAGAATATATTATTATCAAGACTAGCAGTGTCACACCAAAATGCTTCTCTGCCACCACCACACCACCCCACCCCTCTCTAGCCACCTGCCACCCCACCCCCACCCCTCTTTGCCACCTGCCAAACCACCCCATCCCTCTCTAGCCACCCGCCACCCCACCCCACTCCTCTCTAGCCACCCGCCACCCCACCCCCACCCCTCTTTTCCACCTGCCACTCCACTCCCCCCCTCTCTAGCCTCCCGCCACCCCACCCCCACCCATCTTTGCCACTTACCACCCCACTTTGCCTGCTGCCACTCCACCCCACCCCTCTCTAGCCAGCCGTCACCCCACCCCACCCCTCTCTAGCCACCTGTAGCTTTGTATTATGACATCAAACTGCAACTCCACTTATAAGTTTGTCTATTGATGGAGATTCAGGAGATAAGCTGTCAAAATGAAAGTGTATGCCCGTTAGTCTATAGATATTGTGTATACCTTTAATTGGAAATGAATGATGGATTAATGGCTTGTGAATATGCAGATGAAAAACAGTATTATTCATGTGTGCTGAGGGTGCAAGATAGTGAAAATCAAAATGAAAAGAACCTCTATCCAGTTTGGTTGATATTTGTATTATGGTTCATTTAAATTTTATAGTGGTATGGGGTAGAGAGGCTAAAGGGAGTTTTTTGACAGGTAATGTACCAATATGACAAGACCTATGTCATGAGTGAAACATATTTTGCAGGTAATCACCTAATGACCCTAAAATAATGTTCACAGATGATCATTCGGTTGCTCTATTTTCTAAGTTTTTTTTTCCGAATTTGCTAGGGTGACTGTATACCTTTGGGTATTTCTGTTCATCTGCAATGTAACATTTCTGTACTTTTATTTAAAGGTATTGGAATTAACCCGTACACAGCCAGAAGCAAGATTATTTTGGGCTACCAAGTCACCGTACCTGTGTACCGTGCGTGATAAATAAAGGGCAAATATCGATCGTAACTGGTTTCTTTCGAGCACTGCCATTGTGTCCACTGGATATTTTGCAATGTTACATGCCGCTAGTGCATGCAACGTGCACCGTGATATAAAGACTTCCTTTAGAGAATGATATACGATGTTGAGTAAAATCCCTCTTTAAACAACTTTTCTCCACAGAAGTTCCACAACTATAATCTTGAACTGTAGCTGAACAATTGAACTTGTGATTGCACATTATTTTATCAACAACATATCTATATTATGAAAAAAAAATAAAACAGTGTTTAAACAAGCTGAGGCAAGTACGTTTCTGGGAATCAGGTATAACCAGTTCCCGTTTCTGAGTAGGGAACTTTGGGACTTGGAAATCATGTTTCCTGTAGTAAATGGGTGAAGTGACTAGATGAATATGACATGCTGCTTGAATGTAAGCAGCATGCATACCCATCCTGCTGGTTATTTATAGAATCCAACTTGCGTACGATCTGGACTCTATATTGATGTTTTGAAATGTGGTGTTTAATCCTTTCCTCTATGCTAAATATATGTTCAGAAAGTTATGGCTTTGAATGCTGCAGTGTAATCTATGGCTAATGACAAGCATAACAAATGCTGATTGTGTGACCCATGTCTTTTCTATAAAAGCTCTGTGCTTGTGAGGATTGGGGGAAAGGTTATATTGTTATTAGCTTCGTCCTCGTTTCTTCTTTTGTCTTCTTTCCCTGTTTTTCTTCTTCTTCCATCTTCTTTTCATATTTCTTTCCCCCTCTTTCAAATGTGATTTTGCATGCATGCATGTATGTATCCATTACATTGTGTATTGTATATTATTGCATTTATTTTCTGCGAGGAATGTTATTGGATTTTTATTTTCTGATGTTTAATCAAAATGTCATAAAGAATGAAATGTAAGATTTTGTACAAGATAGTCATAAAATAAGTTGCATGATGACTTATTGCATATATTTATGAGCTCTTTAAGTAGCACAAACTCACTTGCCCATAGATATGATTTAGTGTTGCCCCATATCTTGTATACAACATGTTTTGAATCAAACCTAGTTACCTGTTACAGAGGTGAAGATGTAAAAAAAAAAAGAATGAAGTATATAGATCTTGATAAATCAACTTAATCAAAGATGCAATCATAATTCCAAGTAAGTTGTGTTAAAAAATTAATTGTGTCAAGTTTATATGGAATATAATGTAAATATAGAAATAAAAGTAACTAACATAATATTGATTTCTGTTTTTAGTATTTACACAGTGATATTGATATTTATTAACATTTATAATAGTTGTCCTTCAAGTTAATCTAGTGAAGTACAAACTATGCCATGATTATTGATTATGTTATGTTTTATGTAAATCTGTTAATACTAGTGTATGATTATATATTAACCATTTAATCAGTATTTGTACATCATTGTCATTGTTGACTTGTCGTAGTTTATCGAGAAGGGCAGGCAAATGACAGTGAAATACAATGTACTATGTCTTGGGTAAAGATGATGGAAATGTATGTCGATTTCAATAAAGAAAATAATTCATCTGAAGTTTGGAAATATATAGCAGAACTACAAATAAAATCATGTGTATATTAAATAAAATTGTATATGTTGACAGAGCACTTTCAAAGTGTCCTTGTTATTTATTGGTATTTATTTAGGTTTTTGTATAATCTGTTTTGGTCCAATTCTATCCCGTGTATTGTATTCTATTCCTGTATTGTGATGTACTACATGATTTGAAGAGTGTGTTGCTTTTTTCCTCAACCTTGTGAACATGGTGAATAAGCCAATAAAAGAAAAGCAATAACGATTGGGTCTACTTCCAGGAGAAAATGTGTTACTACATGCTCGTATAAACTCCTACCGCAGGTAAAGTAATGCGCTATAGAACTTTGAGTTGATGCAAAATTTTACTATTTTCTATTATGAGACATGGACAAGTGGAATGTACGTATTCAAAGTAGTTGGCATGGCTGTGATAGCGAATCAAAGAGTTTCTGAAATCATACGAAAGCAGTATCAGTATAGTAAAGCCAGTGTTTGAGATCGGTAAATTAAATGGAGAGTTAAAAGAACAGTGGAAGAAAGGGACATGGAAGGAATAGGGATGAGAAGGGAAAGAGGGTTGAGATGGGAAAATGAATGACATAACTGAGGATGAGGGATCAAGAGACAACGGGCTAAACTAAGAAGAGGGATGATGTATGAAGACGAATGGGTCTAGACAGTGATCGAGGGGGGGGGGGGGCGATAAAAACGGCGAGAGAGAAGTGTATTTTGTTTTTTAATCAACTGGATATGAACTTTTCTTTCGTGTGTATTCCCTTTTTTTTTAAAGGGTTACTAAATTAGAAAAACAAGTTCCCACTAATATAAAATTATCCACTAAAAACGAATTTCACATTCGTTTGCCGCAATAAAGTCTCATCTGGACGAAAATTTGAAAAAATGCACACCTCCAGTGACGTCAGAAAAGTCAAAATGCCATAAATGCCAACGGCGTGAATAGTTAGCAAATAATCAACGTTGGTGAGGGTGATGGAACAAACTATCACTTCCGAGGCGATCTGGATGTAGCCATCTTTCCGAAGCGCATCTGAGGAAAGATAACGTATACATTCAGATCGCCGAGGAAGTGATAGTTCGTCTCATTGCTTGAAACCAAAAGTTGATTTATTTGCTTTATATTCCACATCTGAAACCAACTATCTATACCAAATATGACAATTTGACGTACAAAAGTAATGTTTACTTCTCTACCTAACCGCGAGCCGCTGCCATGGGGAACAGGCGTTATGACGCGTGTTAGTAGGAGCTACTGTTAGTCTATTGAATGTCCAAGTGTAACGCACTTTTATTTCGCGCGTACTCAAAATATTAATCACGCATTAACAGGACTGTGAGGAGTGAAGATATCAGCGAAACCAAAAAGTACTATCACCTAGAGTGTAACGAACTGGGATTTAGACTCTATCTAACGTTTGTCGTCGAGCCTACCATATGCAAAGAATTGTTACAAGTGAATGTTCCAAACAAGGCCGTTATCATTTTATTGCTGGACTCACTGGTTGCATGTGTACCAGACTTTGACTTAAGTCTATTGCAGATCTCGCTCTAACCATGCAGGGCAATCATGACATGTTGTGTAAACTCTGTTAAAAAAAACTCACACCCTCCGGATTTAGTAAGCACATACATCGTACAGGAAAATATCTAGATCTAAGTGGTCTAGTTTAGAATGTAGGTGCATACAGTGGGCCTATTGATGAGGGTACTTACCGCAGAAGCTTTGCTCGTGGCGATTGCCTTTTTGAGCCAAGCAAGTGACGTCATTCACACGTTGACTGTAAAGACAGTGATTTGTTATGGAAGGATATGAAGCAACTTTCTCTCTTTGAACCCATGCACCACGCCGCTGAAAAGTTATGTGTTCTCAACAGGTGCTGTTCAGGTGTTTGAACAATTATGAACATGATTGTGAGGTAACGGCTTCTCAGAGAGAACAAAAGAAATGTACAATCTAACTTCGCTTAATTGTCCCGTTCTGTTAATACCATTAATACTTCCATGAGCGTATCAGGTATATCAGCAAACACACAAAAAAAACAAGTATTTTCAAGTAAAATATCTCCGCTGCACGCAAACGCACACAAACACCATTAATACTCGGCTTACTACTAATATATCATTTTGAGAATGGTCGAATCCCACTAATGCAAAAGATCGAAAAGGGAAGAAATTAGTCACTTTTGTCAGTAATACAATACGTGTCCGATTTTTTTAATGATTCCTCATTACTTTTCGAAACAAAAGCAGAGTTAAGGATTTGTCATAATCTGCTCTAGAGACAAATGGGCAATTAAAGAAATTTATTTTCAAGTTGACAACAGCTTAATGTCGGCCTCTTACATGGAACATCAAAGCTTTGTCATGATTATGGAATGCTTTTGACATTCATGAGCACGCTTTAGAATCCATACAGATGTTTGAATGTATTATGCTCGAGTTTCTTCTCCTTCCTAACACATCCATGGTATTGAGTACCGAAGTGGTGTCGTCATAGTGATCATGCTGTCGAGACAATTGGTTCTAAACAAACTCACTCCAATGAGAGGTTTAGTGGTCCGATATTGTCTATCGGGCTAGTGTCGGGCATTCCGAATTATCGTCCCCACTGTGATCACCGCTGCTTGCTCTACCCGCATTGTTTGAGCCCAGTTGTCTTGACAATCATGCTCAAATGGCGTCATACTAATTCGGTAGTATATCGCATGCGTGCACGGGAGGGGACGGTATGGGAAAACACGAAATATCACGGATGATGCGATACGCAGTGATGTCCCACCCAGTTTCAACAAATAACGTGCATCACGTCACTCCCTCATCCAACATGTTCAATACGGAAATATGATTGTAGACTAAGCCCAATTTGTATGGGGTGGAGAGAGATTGCACTTAACCATGGCAAGGCCAAAGAATAATTGCAACAACAATTGCACGTGAATGGTGGGGGTCGACTTTGGTCTGTGCACAAATATAAAGCCAACTCGCAACTGAATTATTATCTCGGTGATTGCAGTGTTCACATTCCGTGTTTTTCGAGTAGCTGTGCAAATATCGGGTAGACTAAATACTGATACACAACCTCGACCCGCTGTACTCTTTATCGCATGCGCGGAACAATACTCTACAAGTTTACGGGAGTGGACTGTACACGGTATTGATATCCACGTTGATATTATATCTGTTTTGATTTGATCAGTTTATGTTAATATGGCACGTCGTAGAAGCTTATGCATCCTCTCGGTCTTAATCTTGTTAACCCTCGTCTTTGCTACGTCTTTGGTCTACAATATAGGATATGCAGACCGAGGAAGCTCAATTAAGAAATCTAAGGCTGTTAGGATCGCGCAAGGACAACACGGGAAAAAGGAGCTAGTTTCAGGTAAAATATATATCTCACATGCTCAGCTCTATAGTATGTCATAGACATAGCTCACTTCACCGTCTGTTCCTGTGATAGTTTATTTGTATGTCATAACTCACCTTATGTTCCTGTAATAGTTTATATGTATGTCATAACTCACCTTCTGTTCCTGTGATAGTTTGTATGTATGTCATAGCTCACCTTCTGTTCCTGTGATATTTTGTATGTCATAGCTCACCTTCTGTGATCAAACTGTAATAATCAAGCTTCATGTTTACAGTTTTCCTTCACTGTGTTCCTTATTTGTGGTGTAATACAAGTATACTTACGCTTTGAAAACACATATTATTGATGATCGGTTACGATTTTCTGGTAGAATGTTTCACATAAGTGATGAAACTAATGACCAAGCTGTATATTTACACCTTTTATCATAATTCATGTTTCTGTCCTCTTTATTTTTTCGTGATTTACATTTTGAAAAAAAATATATGTTCTCTCATGATCACATTTACTGCAATTTATTTGAAATATAACTCAGTGTTAAATATATCTCATCTGCTATCTATATTTTGCAGGCATACATGAAGTGGTATTAACTTTTATTAAGGTGTGATGTTAATAGTTCTATTGAAAGAATACTTGTATCTATGATTTTTTTTTAAATTATCCTACATATTTGCGATTCATGCAGTATCAATCACACAATATTTAGTCACTAATGTATTAGTTTTCGCTTGTGTGATGCTTGTGGAAGCATCGGTCCAACTTCTCCTTTTGTTCCACATCAGTTGATCTTTGTTGCATTTTGGCATACAGCATTTTGTTTGTATAATCTATGTGTATGTATTTTTGTGTTAATTGTACACAGGGCCCCCAGGGAGAGCAGTACCAAGCTCACTAATGGGGCTACCCTGTATAAAAAAGACTTAATAAATAAATAAATAAATAAATAAAAAGTTCCTGTGCTAGTTTGTATGTAAGCATATAGTCCGAAGGTAACGCTATTTGTATTGCAGCATTTCCAGAGTCTCTGTTCTCTGGTTCGTGTTCTCCTAAATGAACCGGACGTGTATCGGCGAGTAAAAAAAAACCTGTTACATGTTTGTAAGTTGTCTTGTTTGAAGTATGAATATTTAATCGTGGGTACACGACCATGTTTTGGTAGAGTATTCTTCCCACGATATTTCGTTACCGTCTTCATTTGGATCTTTGCATTACTGACTGAACAATGGGCAGTCTTTAGAAGACTGCGAAATCTCATTTGCACCTAGTTGCTGGTCCTGGAAAAAGAAGAATGCGCAAGGCATAAATTAGGTGCCACAGTCTTGTTCGCAATTGCTTAAACACCTGTGTGCGAGTGTGCATGTGCATATGTGGGTGTGTATATTTGCAGAAATTGACCGTATTCTGAACAGAGGTTTAACGCAGTGTACTAAACCTAGACTAGCTCTATGGGCGCCAAGTAAAATAAAATGAAACATTACTATTTATTTGAATTAATTGATTTTGTCCACGGAAGTACTATGGTATATTGAGTTTGTCCACATAGTAATTACAGTGAATAATTGAAATATACCACTGTTGTGATTCTGTGGTGAAATTCAATGATTCGGGGATAGCATCAGACGATTTACTTGGCGTCCTATAAAGTGAGTCCAGGTTTAGTATACTGTTTGCGGGAACATTTGCCCGTTCAAGATGTCACAGATGAACCTGTTGAAAAGAGACCACCTTCGGTGGAGCATTTATCATACGGTACGAAACCCCTTTGGAAAGCGAGCGAGCTGCCAACATACAAGATGGTTTTTCAGTCCAAAATCATGGAAATTTGCTTTCCACCAGCACAATAACATGGCAATATATAGCAATAACAGTTCTTACTATAGTTTTATTCATATTTTGTCGGTGCAATTGGTTTTGTTTTAATCATAGGGCTAAATGTGTCGGCCGAAGAGCCATTTTAATTAGAAGATTTTATTTGTTCCAACTAAAATTTCCCGTTGTATGGTGGAAAAGGGATACGGCCAACTCCGTGCCAATTGCAGTGCCAACTGATATCATTTGCGCTGTGAATAAAGATTAAACAACTGGACTCTGTTTGTCTTGCGAGGGCCCACGAGCGTGCCTCCTGCTAGAAGGACGACCCCCTACTAATATGCGGGGTTGTGAGAGGAAAACATATGAAAAAAAAAGATACCGACATTACGACAGGAACTAGGAGGCGCAGAGTGACCGAGCGTGAATATATTTATTGATTTTCTAGCACTTCATTTACATCAATATGGGCGAGAATTAAATGAGGACAAAAGGTATAAAACGTACGAATTGACCGGAAATACCTATGTTCTAAGTATCTATTATTTATGTGTCAATGAAAACTGACGTAAATTAACAAACCATATCATCCTATCATATACTTAGCTCTCAATCAACGTTGGATGACATGGGGATCGATCGATAGTCCCGGGACGTATCGTGCGTGTGTACCCTACCCGACTCCAGAGAGCGTATTTGATCGCGATCTATCTGGCGGCTTAGTGGAAGACGATAGCCAGATGACGATATTACGGTGTCTTCATCGCTGTACCAGCGCTGTGAGTGTGTAGTTTCATGTCGAATAAGGAAGCTCGGTG
The DNA here is from genome assembly GCA_963669155.1 of Arbacia lixula. Classification (NCBI taxonomy): domain Eukaryota; kingdom Metazoa; phylum Echinodermata; class Echinoidea; order Arbacioida; family Arbaciidae; genus Arbacia; species Arbacia lixula. Next base: position 12,820,410 of record OZ022584.1, read on the forward strand.
TCGATCAATCGGTATTATTTTAGGCCTACAATTTTAACCCATTGATCTCAAACTCGGCCATTAGAGAAAGTAGTGTTTCACCAAGATCATGGAGCTAGTGACTAGTTCATAGCTCCATACAGAGACATGCTGTTACGACACATGACACAGTCATTTTCATTTTTCACCGAGATATTTACAACTACCACATAGGAGGATCTAATCAATTTGCCTCCGGCAAGCTGTTGTACCAAAGCTGTTCTTTAAATTGTATATTTTTCCTTCACATTTGACAGAAACAATGTTTTCCCCCCTTCATCGTTTTTAAAATACAATAATCCTATAGTCTGTTCCCACCGAGATATTTACAAGTACCACATAAAAGAATCTAATTACTTTGCCTATGGCAAGCTGTTGTACCAAAGCTGTTCCTTGAATTGCATAATGTTTCCTTCACATTTGACAGAAACGATGTTTTTCCCTTCATCATTTTTACAATACAATAATCACATAGTTTTATTGCTTAAATGGTTTTGTATTCCATTAGGAGGCCACGTACGCTGCTCTGACAAAAGGGAGACAGTGTTACTGTACAAACGCACATCGCTCTACTACTCTGCTATCTTACGTAGACAGCGCATTGTGCGACGTGCCATGTGCGGGCAACACAACCTACGATTGTGGCGGCAAAGCTCACTTTTCACTCTACCGGACATCAGTACCAGGTACATAAGAGTATCTTTTGTGAAAAGAGAACGCAGTTACCTTTACATTTGAATACATTATAATGTATTAGTTTACTTACCGTCAAAGCACATAATCGCACCCTTATTTTCGCCAGGTTTACCGCGTTTATGCAAACGATAGAGGGTAGACAATCACATCGTGTTACTATGTAATCCGCCCTTTGCTGAACAATACTATCAAGATGACCTTTCATTTCGAAAGTATCACAACCAAACAGAACATTCATCATCTTAAATATAGTTTGTCATCTCTAATCGTAGATCCGCGCTGCAGCCTCGTTGAGCTGGGCAAGGAGGGAGAGTTCCCATTGGTGGCTTTGGCGAGTTATCCTCGGTCTGGGAACACGTGGACTCGCCAACTCATTGAAGAGGCTTCCGGTATTTACACTGGCAGTATATACTGGAAGACTGAGAAAAAACTTGAAACGGTACAAGCAGGTATGGACAATAGCCTATAAAAGCTCGTTTGTGAAACTTTGAATAAAGCCAAATGTAATTTTGTACAGTATATCTTTACATAAAACAAACCATGCAAACATGGTCACCATTTCGAGATGAAGTAAATGGCTTTTTGGTCATACAAATCAACGGTCGATGAATTTGGCCCAAATTGCATAGTATTTGCTTGAAATCATAAGTATAATCCTATCATCTTTATATATGTGGAAACCTTGTACTGAAATGAACCATTAGGCCTACATGTAGATGAACTGATCTTAAAACCATCAAACCTCAAATCTTAGGGTCAAGAAGGTGGAGGAGGTTGAAGGTCAAAGTTAAAGAGGCATTTATGACGACTGTTCTGTCAAATGGTTGTACGTGCCATTAATCTTACACGTTATTCAGAAGGCAGACCAATCAAATTCGAACTTTTTTTATATGTCATTATATAATGGGTAAAGCACTGCGACGATTGCAATATAGCGTTTGATGAATGTATGAATCATGATTGAAAACTAAACTTCGCAGACGGCAATCACCATTATTTTGTACTCAGAGTGAATGCAAAGGTGCATATAGAGTGACAAATGCTGAATATCGCAATGGTTGAGTCTTGTTTCCGCCCAGAATTACAGACTTAATGATGCGCGATGATGTTTGATCTTGAATGATTTGATAGCGTTCAAAATGTAGCTGAAGTGGTTCTAATGTATAAGGGAAAATGAACCAAGACTTTTGCGCTTTCCCTGCACCCCTGCCCCCATACATTATGTGTAATTATGATGTGATTTTGTAACCATCTTATTGCAGTGTTTAAAGGTGGCATTGTAGACTACAGCACAAAAAGGACGATTTGCGTGAAATCTCACATGTCCCAGTCTTCGCATATTGCACCTTTCGAAGCTGCCGTTTTACTGATCAGGAACCCGTACCGAACTCTTGTGGCGGAGGTGTTCAGACGATCCATGTACGACATGAACGAGGCTGCGCAGTTCTTCAAATCAGATGGTAATTACCCTCCATATACTTATTAAATCTAACTTCTAACGTTTAATGGAAATATGTTGATTTGAGAAGCAACAATTGGTTGACTAACCACCCATTTAAAGAAGGCATCTAAATTTGAAATATGGATGTCTTGTACACCATTACATTTATGACAATTCCATAATTACGGTAATGACAATATCCCGCTGAGACAAATTCAAAGTGTTGATTAATAATCAATTGAATAAGGAAAAATATCACCCCTCCGAATTTCACCGAACATCTCTGAACCGCGCTGAATGTTGTGACGTCACACGAGCTGTTGCTTTTGATAGCATTGTCATCCGCGCCTGCGCCCCGGCATCCCAAAGCGGCCAAATGTACTGTCGCAACGTTCCATTGGTTCTGTACATGAGCGCTATTCACAGGAAAAAAAAACCACCATCAAATCCGGTAATAAAAGTGAGATAATACTTAAAATAGCGGTAAAATCAATAATGTTTGATACCCATATGATTTCGAAAAGGTATTGAATGTGTCTGTTTTCTCTAATTGATATTTGGGGTCGTAATGTCATCGTTGTACCAAATGGGTAATATCTTTTTTACTTTGAATCATTTAATGCAGCATCGACTTCCGGAAATTATACATATTTCGTGGCTTGTCATTGGTCAGAGAATTCTTTCTCTTCGGAAAATGTCTCAGCAGACAAAAAATCACTCTTGAAGGAAAGTGACCGGACGGTTGGGCGAAATTATAGCCAATCCATTGGTTTGATCCAGAGCGGATTTCGCGGCGAAAATTCGCCTTAGAGTGACCGCATGCAAAAGACATAAAAGGACGTTCATTACTGGCTCTCTCTCTCTCTCTCTCTCTCTCTCTCTCTCTCTCTCTCGGGGATAGGATGTCACGTCGTGCGCTCATTGATGTTGGTTAAAAAAATCCTAAGATGTGTTTTGGAATACCACAGATAAAGTATTTTAGGGACGTTTTTATCTAAGTGGATCTCTGTGTATTTTCAGAATACAATCCCTTGTATTTTAATCCGCAAAGTATGTAAGATCATCGGTATTCTTCAACGGGTTGCCAACCATATACAGAGATTTTGCCTTATTTGGTTGTCGTTGGCCGGCGACCGGGCTCTAGCTCCGTGTGCCTCAGTACATTCAACAATTCTCACATTAATGTTCATTTGTCTATTAATGTGCCATAGTGGTAGTTTTGTGTTTGGATTACACATTTCTTTTGTATATTTCGTTGCAAAACTAACAGAATGGAATCACTATGTGGAGAAGCAAGCAGCGATCTGGCACGACACAAACGTTCAGTGGATACGCAAATCCAAGCGTCTTCTTGTCATCCACTACGAATACCTCGAGAGAGATACGGAACGACAGCTTGCGCGAATAATCAAGTTTTTGGATGGGACTCGACTCGATTTGGATCGCGTAGCGTGCGCGGTGCAGGACATCCCTTCATCATTTTCCACAGGGGTATCCCTGGGGAACTTTGGAGTGAAGACCCGAGCATACTTGACGCAGGACCCCTTCACACCGAACATGCACAAAGCGTTGGATGCCTTTATTCAAGATGTGAACCGCTCTCTGATAATCAAGGGGCAGGATGTGCTACCCAGTGATTACGGTAATGTAAAGGTGTACTAAACTACGAAGTTGGTGAACGCCAAGCACATTCTCTCTCCGACCTATTACATGAAATTCCTCGGGTAATTTGCTCGGACAGACCATGGGCTACTGTGAACACTGTTTTTGTACTGAACTCTGAACATTGTTTACGGAGGTTATAGCTGCAAAAAGAGAACACCAGTCGTTCGTGAGTTTCCCTTCACCATCGGCGTTTTGCTGAATGACTGTCTTCGTCACTATACCATTCCGAGATCACGACCTGCATGAACACAACAAAGTATAATTTGCTGTTAATACCAATTTCTTCAAAAAATGGATGCAACAACTATACATGGGTACATAGGAAAACTTCAATTTGACTGTTTGTAACCTACGTTTCCAATGTGAAGGCCTCAACTTGTATCTTTGTATAGTAGCAAAGAACAAAAAGTGGGGTAATCCCGAACACTGTTCAGCATTGCCCTTTGAGGCTTCTAAGTATTTCCTCCCCTTGTTATTTTCATGAGTATTTAAGTTCAGCAAAGTCTGTAAGTGAAAATAGCGCATAAGAACAATGTGTCCCTAAAGCGCAACACAAACATGCAGTGGATATGCAACTCCAAGCATCTTCTTGTCATCCACTCAACTTCCTCGAGAGAGATAACGAACAACAACTCGCTCGAAAAAATCTTTTATTTATTCATGAAAACACGAAAATTTTGAGGCCTTGATTCATGGGCTGTGCGGCAAAACAGTGAGTAAGAACAATGTATTGCTATAGCGCCACCTTCTTGTTGATCTTCGGGATTACCCGGCGTTCAGGACAACCCCCCCCCCCCCCTTCCCATAATACCATAGTACATTTAACATGCATATGCAAAAATATGCAAATACAGGTTGCTCTTAGGGGTATGGGTAAAATTAAAGGCACATGGTGATCTCAAAACAATGCTATTATCAAGGCCGCAGGATGAGTGATAATAGAGTTGTTTCTACACGCGGGCAAATAGTTTTACAATTTCCTGATCCGTAAATTATATTTTATGTATTATGCCGAATAAAATACCGATGGCTGAAGTAAACAAGGTTTTTCCAAAGCAGGGGGTGCGTTGTTAAATCAAGCAAAATCGGTGATGATATGTTTAATGCCCTGCTCTGAATCATGAGAGAAAACGCTACGTAAAAATATATTGTAGATTTAGACCACACTCCACGATAATTGCTCAATAATTATTTAAGTCTGGAATCAAATTAATAATAACTTATCTAGTTATTAGCCTTTCAACATAAACTTGAATTAATGTCGTTGAAATTATTTTATTATGATTCCTAATTCAACTATGGTTGTTTTATTGAACATGCTTTTTAATTTACCTTCTTTGCATTCTAGTTATATTCCATTATATTCTTGAGGCGTTATGTGCCTTAATCAGAATGATGACTATGTAGAACATTTAAAATATCAATTGATCAAGTTGTCGATTACATTGATGAATTCTGTTTGTTATGTTTTTTTTTTATTTCTTTGAGGCTGCTTTTGCTTCATGTGTATGTATCCCAGATTATGTATTGTATTGTTTTCTTCAATACTCTTCACAGGTGACTTGAGAAAAAAACGCATTGTCTTTGTCATTGTCATGGTGACAGCATTACGTGTTGAAACACGTTTAAACACGCTGAGTTTAATTTTAAAAACACGTTGCAGTGGATAAGTATGTTGTACTAAGTAGGCTTGCTGAAATAAAATGCCTTAATGTGATCTGAAAATGACTTTTGTCATTTTATTCAGGGAACCACTATTAAGTACATTTTGTGTAAGTATGTAATAAGTATAAGAGAATACGTGACACATAAGGTTTGGAAAGTTAGTCTAGTGGATAATCTCTATGTTTTCCTTGTGACGAGCTTTATACAATCTTATTCGTGATCGTCAGTCATTCGAGTAACAGGATGGTGTATCTTTTATCATGTTAACGCAATCATGGAATCGTTTTCTGAATATACAGCAAGGTCAAAAATTAAATGTTGCAACATTTGGCGTTTTAAGTTTGAATGATGTTGACGCGGCGATGCGCAACGTTCACATTCCTACCGCCAATGGTCTACGTGATGAAACCCGTTTGGATAATGTTGTTGATGATGTTTAGACGCTTGAATGGTTAATTTGATTGAATGTAATTGTTTAATTCAAAGTTACGAAAGTTGAAATGTGTGTGGTTCACTAAAATAAATATTGTTAGTTTGATCATTTACTTTGAGTTTACTTTCATATGAAATTATCGGCTTTAATTCCCCGAGTTTCATCTCACGAAAACACTACAATCGCATGACGAATGAACGAATGGCGGTTTAGTAATGAATGAGTGTTTTTCAACATCTCCTAAAAATATTTGATAATCATCCTATATTTGATTATGTAATTATTCCTGCATAGTTCACCAATGATATACAATATGATACAAACAATGACATATAAAAGATACGTATGACAAATAACAAGCTATTAGAGATACGTACGAAGTATTAAGATATACATACTTGTACAGAGGAATGACAATATAAGCTTACATCGTGAGTGGTTGCCACACCTTTCTTATGAAAAGAACAAAACAAATGCAGATAAGATAACACTGAATAAAATAACATGCGCTCAAAACAACATGTGTTATTTTTATTACATAACCCTTACCTACACTTTATACAAAAATATTATAAAGAAGTGCAAGAGAAAATGGGAAAAGATGGGGGAGGAGAAAGGAGGAGGGGTTGCGCAATTAACCGCATTAATACAGAGTTGTCACAATCATTCATATCATTTGTAACTTTTATTCGTTTACGTCCATTATCATCTGCCCGTTATTGAAAGTTTGTACACATATATCTTAACATAATTCAGGAAAACGAGGAATTCAAGGTAGAGAAGAAGATCTCTGGACAGGAAAGCCAACTTGGACAATAACAGCATGGACTGTCATGGTGTTTTTAAATAGGCTACATCCTCCATCCATGCAGCCACCTCTGCTGGCCCAGCTGACCACGACGAATCGGTGCTGAAAGGAAGTGTTGCTGCTAGTAGAGCGGACATCCCCTCTATTGGACCACTTGCGGAATATCTTCATTTATATCGTTTAAACTTCTTCAAACAATGATTTTAGCATTTCAGAACTGTACATGGCTTGTTAGAGGATTTGAAGGAATGCGTATTTTCAGTGTCTCAGAAGTGCCTGATATTGCAGAAACTTGCTCATTTTGCCAAATGTATCAGATTTGGAGGACTTACTGGAATGATGTTTGTCAAAATTCTTCAAACAACGATTTTCATGGTAACATAGCAATTTAAGCACTGTACGTGGCTCTTTTAGAAGATTTCAAGGATTTCGTGTTAGCAGTGTCTCCAGATTGCCCAATAATGAAGTTTGGAAAATGCATCAGATTTGGAGGTCTAAAAATCTTATACATTTTTTTAGCAAACTGAGTAAGATTCAATGTCAGGCAATTCAAAGACACTGTACGAAATGTTTCAAATCCCTTTAAAAGCCATTTAAAGCGCTTATAAAATAGCATTATACTAATTAATCTCGTTGTTTGGAGGAGTTTAAACGATATTGACAACCATGCAGGATTTCAGTAAGTCCTCCAAATCTGATACATTTGGTAAACTGAGCAAAATTTTGCATGATATGGCAATTCGGAGAAAATGAAAATACGAAATCCTTCAAAATGTATAACAAGCCGTGTTCAGTGCTTATCTATAGAAAGCATTTGGGGAGAGCGGGGCAAATACGGACATGGGGTAATACAGGCCTGTTTAAGGACTATCGCGATAGCTGTCGTTCTAACTCAATCCATGGCTGAGACGCTTTGCATGACCATGACAAGATAAGTTCCAGAAAATGTATTTATTTCCGTCATTTAATGACAAGTTATTAGACAAAATGTTATTCCTACCTCCCCCAATGTGTTTATAAATTTCAGTTGATAGAATATTTACTATCAGGGGGCTAGATTTACAGTAATTTCTGCAACAAAGTTTTATTCCGTGTGATCAATTGCTTAACATAAACGCAGTGTTAATTGTTATGAATCAATGGTCTAGGTTGTATGCAAATCAGCATATTACATGATTTATAAACTGAGGCGCATTTGTAAATACTTCGATCAAGACAGCATGGAAATTGTAGTTCACGCATGAATTACGAGTAAATTAGATGGTTACAGTAAGATGTTCCGAAGGTTCGTTTATTACGAAGGTTCGTTATTCCGAAGGTTCGTAATTCCGAAACAAGCATATTGCCTATACGTCGGTGCTCGTTAGTCCGAAAACGAAAAAGGGTTCGTTAATCCGAGCATTTGTCGCGTAACGTTCGGAATAACGAACCTTCGGAATAACGAGTGCTCCCAATTTATGTAATAGTGTACTGTATGGATTACCAGACTCACAGATACTAGAGTTGCAGCGGGTTCAAAATACATGTGCAACATTGATTTGTAATCTTCCAAAACTTGCCCACGTTACACCATTGTTAAGAGACTTGTGCACACTGGCTGCCCATACGCCAAAGAATTGAATTTAAGATGTTGGTGATATAGTCTATAAAGCGTTAAATGGTCTAAACTCTAAAATATTAGTCAGTTCTATTTAAAACTTCATTCAAAATAATTAAAAATGGCTCTGAAGTAAGACTGGCTTCGTCTGGTACTTTCCCACCCCAAATCTGTCATTTTAGAGCCATTTTTAATTATTTTGAATGGAGTTTTGAATAGAATTGACATGTTTAATGGGTAAACTTGCCCTCTAGGTTCAAACTAGGTGTGTTCTGACAATAATGATGTACAATAATAATAAGCTCAATGTTGAGAGTATATATAAGTCAAAAATATTTTAAAACGATTAAAATTGTACAAGGTGCGGGAAATATGCAGTACTTTCAATTTACCTTTTTTTCTCAATTCACATGTTTGCTTAACATTTTGTACTTCAAATTGAGCGCTGGATTTATGACGCGTGACAGAAAAGTGAGGAGCCGAGGTTTCTAACACATATTTGACAATTGCACATTTTCGTTCGAAATATCTGTTTTCAACTAAAGCGTCCGTACTTCAGTGATTTTCTCGTCGATCGCATAAACTTTCCCGTCATTGTTTCACTCCACTGGAACGAGCATGATCAAGACGCAATATTACTAGTGAAATGTCGGCATTGTACTCGTTGGATTGACGGAGATATCGCACATTATCAGTAGGGGCCGGTTTTAAGGTTCAGAGATGTGAATGTGCGATGTTTTACCGAGCGATATTCAAAGCGCAATTTCTTCAAAAGTTTATCGTTAATTTTTAATACAAAAAATTATTTTAAAGAGCATAATTTTGCTGATTTGTGAGTGAAATTTCAGTACTTTTACATGTTGATCTTGGTAGGAAAATATTAAAAAGAAAACAAGGGGGCCGGTTTGAGGCGCCCGCATCATATATGTCACAATTAGGCCTATGTTGGTATAGAAATAGTTCTAAATAACATGAATTAGATTTATCCGTATATAATGATAGACCATGTTGACACTCAGCGCTGTTTTCTTGGCTTTACAATAGGAATTCGATAAGTCCAATCTGGTCCAATCAACTTTCCCATAACTGCCTAGTGACGGGCTGCTACACCTGTATTTCGTGATTCAGTTTCACTCTGAATCTATTAGGTGTTGCTACTCGGACAAACCTGGAACAAGCTTTTGGGTTACCATTCGTAACGTAATGTTTGAAGGACTTGCATAAAATGTGCATACATGACGAAAATGGTCTATAAGTATGTATCAGACCAGGGATCAGACGCAGAGTCTGGCCAGCAGTGTTGGATCGACAACAACGTGGCGCATTTGTGTTATCAGCTTACCCAGCAAAGCAGCAAGCACCCTGTTCTTACCATTTCAAACCGGGTTGGCCAAACAGAATACAACAATGGCCATTATGCATCACACACTTATGTCAACAAACAAAATTCTTTTCTGCCAGAAGCATCATGAATTATTAATGGAACTCTGATACCAGTTGCTAGTAGATGGACATGATTGTGTGATACACAAAACATTTTACGTCCAAATTTGTCCAAAAGTGAAAATCTTATTATTACAAGAATGAATAATTGATGAAATATCACGAAACCTGCTCTGAGAAAGTGTGACATCATTTGACTTTATACGCTGTCTATTTCAGCTTCATTCGAGCTGTAACTTATTTCTTATCATTTTTCAAAAGTGTCAAAAAGGTTTTTTCTAACACCTACAACTACTGCACAAGCACATTAGTACATGAAGTGGTTCTGAAATCTTCTGCGCACCCACAATGTTCATTCCTCAAAATGCATCCCAAATTTGTCCCGCCTCTTTGACGGCGAATGTCCCCGGTTCACAGTGCCAAACAAATGAACACGACTGCTGTAGGAATGAATTACTCTTGTACTTACCCCTCCATCCCGGGCTCCATCCCAACCTACCTGGTTGAAGGTAGTGATGATTTTCAAACTGATGAATATTACTATAATGAGTGATCATGCTGCGCAAGTATCGCAATGTTGTCCTCAACGTCCTATACTGTGTTAAAGCTGCATGGGTTGACACGATAGAAATCATTGCCACTTTTCATTTTCATGTTGATATAGTTAGTAGCTTATGAATTATGTGCTGAAAACTTTCGCTACATACTGGACGAAACCTGTTAGACACGGCATGATTTCCAAGTGTTTTATCTTTATTTGTTCAAGAATCGAAATATGCTGGATAATATTCCATATCATGATATCAGGGAGGTGTTAGGAAGGATTAGAAACTCGAGCATAATACATTCAAACATCTGTATGGGTTCTAAAGCATGCTCATGAATGTCAAAAACATTCCATAATCATGACAATGCTTTGATGCTTCATTTGCCGGCCGACATTTAGCTGTTGTCAACTTGAAAAGAAATTTCTTTAATTGCCCATTTGTCTCTAGAAGCTTTGTTTTTATAATTTGTTTGTAAACTAAATTTATAAGGAAATTAAGGGCAGATTATGACAGATCCTTTACTCTGCTTTTGTTTTGAAAAGACCTGAGGAATCATTAAAAAAATCGGACATATACGACATTTGTATTGTTAAAAAAAATGACCAATTTCTTCACTTTCCGACATCTTGTGCATTTGTGGGATTTAACCATTCTCAAAATGAAAGCTGTGTATTATCATGAACGGTGTTTGTGTGCGTTTGCGTGCATCGGAGATATTTTACTTGAAAAAAAAATGTTATTTGTGTTTTCTGATACCTGTTATGCCCATGGAAGTACTAATTCCATTAAACAGAACGGGACAAGCGAAATGAGACATTTCTTTTGTTCTCTCTGAGCAGCCGTTGCCACACAATCATGTTCATAACATAACAATCTAGTTCAAACACCCGAACAGCACCTGTTGAGATCACATAACTTTTCAGCGGCGTGGCACATGGGTTCAAAGAAAGAAAGTTACTTCATATCCTTCCATAATACATCCCTGATGATATTAATGCAAGAACAAAACAGACTACTTTCGTATTTTTCCTCCAAGAGATATAACTTCCATAAACAGTGTTCAGAGTTCAGTACAAAAACGGTGTTTACCATGTAGTCCATGGTCTGTCCGAGCAAATTACCCGAGGAATTTCATGTAATAGGTCGGAGAGAGAATGTGCTTGGCGTTCACCAACATCGTAGTTTAGTACACCTTTACATTGCCGTAATCACTGGGTAGCACATCCTGCCCCTTGATTATCAGAGAGCTGTTCACATCTTGAATAAAGGCATCCAACGCTTTGTGCATGCTCGGTGTGAAGGGGTCCTGCGTCAAGTATGCTCGGGTCTTCACTCCAAAGTTCCCCAGGGATACCCCTGTGAAAAATGATGAAGGGATGTCCTGCACCGCGCACGCTACGCGATCCAAATCGAGTCGAGTCTCATCCAAAAACTTGATTATTCGCGCAAGCTGTCGTTCCGTATCTCTCTCGAGGTATTCGTAGTGGATGACAAGAAGACGCTTGGATTTGCGTATCCACTGAACGTTTGTGTCGTGCCAGATCGCTGCTTGCTTCTCCACATAGTGATTCCATTCTGTTAGTTTTGCAACGAAATATACAAAATAAATATGTAATCTAAACACAAAACTACTACTATGGCACATTAATAGACAAATGAACATTAATGTGAGAATTGTTGAATGTACTGAGTCACACGGAGCTCGAGCCCGGTCGCCGGCCAACGACAACCAAATAAGGCAAAATGCAAGAAAGTTACTCTTATATATGTTTGGAAATCCGTTGAAGAATACCGATGATCTTACATACTTTGCGGATTAAAAGACATGGTATTGTATTCCGAAAATACACAAAGATCCACTTAGATAAAAACGTTCCTAAAATACTTCATGTTTGGTATTCCAAAACACATCTTAGGATTTTTTTAACCAACATCAATGAGCGCACGACGTGACATCCTATCCCCGAGAGAGAGCCAGTAATGAACGTCCTTTTATGTCTTTTGCATGCGGTCACTCTAAGGCGAATTTTCGACGCGAAATCCGCTCTCGATCAAACCAGTGGATTGGCTATAATTTTGCCCAACCGTCCGTCCACTTTCCTTCAAGAGTGATTTTTTTGTCTGGTGAGATTTTTTTCGAAGAGAAACAGTCCTCTGACCAATGACAAGCCACGAAATATGTTTGATGAATTAAATGGGGCGTGGCCTTATCGTTAAACATTACGAACAAACATTTCCGGAAGTCGATGCTGCATTAAATGATTCAAAGTAAAATAGATAATACCCATTTGGTACAACGATGACATTACGACCCCAAATATTAATAAGAGAAAACAGACACATTCAATACATTTTCGAAATCATATGGGTATCAAACGTTATTAATATTAGCGCTATTTAAAGCATTATCTCACTTTTATTACCCGATTTAATGGGTTTCCTTTTTTCTTGTGAATCGCGCTCATGTACAGAACCAATGGATATTTGCGACAGTACCCTTGGCCTCTTTGGGACGCCGGGGCGCATGCGCGGATGACAATACTACCAAAAGCAGCAGCTCGTATGACGTCACAACATTCAGCGCGGTTCAGAGAGGTTCGGATGTGAAATTCGGAGGGGTGGTATTTTCCCGTATTCAATTGATCATTAATCAACACTTTGTTTTTGTCTCAGCGGGACATTGTCATTACCGTAATTATGGAATTGTCATAAATGTAATGGTGTACAAGACATCCATATTTCAAATTTAGATGCCTTCTGTTAGTCAACCAATTGTTGCTTCTCAAATTAAAATATTTCCATTAAACGTTAGAAATTAGATTTAATAAGTATACGGAGGGTAATTACCATCAGATTTGAAGAAGTGCGCAGCCTCGTTCATGTCGTACATGGATCGTCTGAACACCTCCGCCACAAGAGTTCGGTACGGGTTCCTGATCAGTAAAACGGCAGCTTCGAAAGGTGCAATATGCGACGACTGGGACATGTGAGATTTCACGCAAATCGTCCTTTTTGTGCTGTAGTCTACAATGCCACCTTTAAACACTGCAATAAGATGGTTACAAAATCACATCATAATTACACATAATGTATGGGGGCAGGGGTGCAGGGAAAGCGCAAAAGTCTTGGTTCATTTTTCCCATACATGAGAACCACTTCAGCTACATTTTGAACGCTATCAAATCATTCAAGATCAAACATCATCGCACATCATTAAGTCTGTAATTCTGGGCGGAAACGAGACTCAACCATTGCGATATTCAGCATTTGTCGCTCTATATGCACCGTTGCATTCACTCTGAGTACAAAATAATGGCGATTGCTGTCTGCGAAGTTTACTTTTCAATCATGATTCATACATTCATCGAGCGCTATATTTGCAATCGTCGCAGTGTTTTGCCCATGATATAATGACATATAACAAAGGTCGGATTTAATTGGTCTGCCTTCTGAATTACGTTTTAGATTACACGTACCTTCAACCTCCTCCACCTTCTTGACCCTAAAATTTGAGGTTTGATGGTTTTAAGATCAGTTTATCTACATGTAATGATTCATTTCAGTACAAGGTTTCCACATAAATAAAGATGATAGGATTATACTTATGATTTCAAGCAAATAATATGCAATTTGGGCCAAATCTATTGGCCGTTGACTTTTATGACCAAAAAGCCATTTACTTCATCTCGAACTGGTGACCATGTTTGCATAATGTTTAGTTAAAATCATTGGCTGATCAGTTATTGTGAAAACGATCTTTTCCCGTAATCGATCTGTGACATCTGATTTATTTAAGCTCAAAACGTATTTAAGTTTATCAAACAACCCAAGACGCAACAATTGCGTTCACCTTTTGAACGTCTGGTCAAGCAATCTTCTAGCAAGCAGTTCATGTAAAAATATACTGTACAAAATTACATTTGGCTTTATTCAAAGTTTCACAAACGAGCCTTTATAGGCTATTGTCCTTACCTGCTTGTGCCGTTTCAAGTTTTTTCTCAGTCTTCCAGTATATACTGCCAGTGTAAATACCCGAAGCCTCTTCAATGAGTTGGCGAGTCCACGTGTTCCCAGACCGAGGATAACTCGCCAAAGCCACCAATGGGAACTCTCCCTCCTTGCCCAGCTCAACGAGGCTGCAGCGCGGATCTACGATTAGAAATAACAATCTAGATTTAAGATGATGAATGTTCTGTTTGATTGTGATACTTTCGAAATGAAACGCCCGTTCATCTTGAAAGTATTGTTCAGCAAAGGGCCTAAGGATTACATAGTAACACGATGTGATTGTCTACCCTCTATCGTTTGCATAAACGCGGTAAACCTGGCTAAAATAAGGGTGTGATTATGTGCTTTGACGGTAAGTACACTAATACATTGTAATGCATTCAAATGTAAAAGTAAATGCGTTCTCTTTTCACAAAAGATACTCTTATGTACCTGGTACTGATGTCCGGTAGAGTGAAAAGTGAGCTTTGCCGCCACAATCGTAGGTTGTGTTGCCCGCACATGGCACGTCGCACAATGCGCTGTCTACGTAAGATAGCAGAGTAGTAGAGCGGTGTGCGTTTGTACAGTAACACTGTCTCCCTTTTGTCAGAGCAGCGTACGTGGCCTCCTAATCGAATACAAAATCATTCAAGCAATAAAACTATGGGATTATTGTATTGTAAAAACGATGAAGGGAAAAACATCGTTTCTGTCAAATGTGAAAGAAACATTATGCAATTCAAGGAACAGCTTTGGTACAACAGCTTGCCATAGGCAAAGTAATTAGATTCTTTTATGTGGTACTTGTAAATATCTCGGTGGGAACAGACTATAGGATTATTGTATTTTAAAAACGATGAAGGGGGAAAACATTGTTTCTGTCAAATGTGAAGAAAACATTATACAATTCAAAGAGCAGCTTTGTTACAACAGCTTACAGGAGACAAAGTGATTAGATGCTCTTATGTGGTAGTTGTAAATATCTCGGTGGAAAATGAAAATGACTGTGTCATGTGTTGTAACAGCGTGTCTCTGTAAGGTGGAGCTATTAACTAGTCATATAGCTCCATGATCTTGGTGAAACACTACTTTCTCTAATGGCCGAGTTTGAGATTAATGGGTTAAAATTGTAGGCCTAAAAATAATACCGATTGATCGACACCCAGCTTCCTTATTCGACATGAAACTACACACTCACAGCGCTGGTACAGCGATGAAGACACCGTAATATCGTCATCTGGCTATCGTCTTCCACTAATCCGCCAGATAGATCGCGATCAAATACGCTCTCTGGAGTCGGGTAGGGTACACACGCACGATACGTCCCGGGCTTATCGATCGATCCCCATGTCATCCATCTTTGATTGAGAGCTACGTATATAATAGGATGATATGGTTTGTTAATTTACGTCAGTTTTCATTGACACATAATAATAGATACTTTAAACATGTATACAATAGGGATTCCCAATCAATTCGTACATTTTATTCCTTTTTGTCCTCATTTTATTTTCGTCCATATTGATGTAAACGAGGTGCTATAAAAAGAAACTTCATCATGTTCATAGAGCTTTAAAATATAAAGTTTCGACAATCAATAAAAATATTCAAGCTCGGTCGCTCTGCGCCTCCTAGTTCCTGTCGTAATGTCGGTATCTTTTTTATATGTTTTCCTCTCACAACCCCGCATATTAGTAGGGGGCTCGTCGTTCTAGCAGGAGGCACGCAAGACAAACAGAGTCCAGTTGCTAAATCTTTATTCACAGCGCAAATGATATCAGTTGGTACTGCAATTGGCACGGAATTGGCTGTATCCCTTTTCCACCATACAACGGGAAATTTTGGTCGGAACAAATGAAATCTTCTAATAAAAATGGCTCTTCGGCCGACACATTTAGCCCTATGCTTAAAACAAAACCAATTGCACCGACAAAATATGAATAAAACTATAGTAAGAACTGTTATTGCTAATATATTGTCATGTTATTGTACTGGTGGAAAGCAAATTTCCATGATTTTGGACTGAAAAACTATCTTGATCTTGTATGTTGGCAGCTCGGTCGCTTTCCAAAGGGGTTTCGTCCCGTATGATAAATGCTCCACCGAAGGTGGTCTCTTTTCAACAGGTTCATCTGTGACATCTTGAACGGGCAAATGTTCCCGCAAACAGTATACTAAACCTGGACTAACTTTATAGGACGCCAAGTAAATCGCTGGTGCTATCCCCGAATCATTGAATTTCACCACAGAATCACAACAGTGGTATATTTCAATTATTCACTGTAATTACTATGTGGACAAAATCAATATACCATAATACTTCCGTGGACAAAATCAATTATTTCAAATAAATATGTTTAATTTTATTTCATGTGGCGCCCATAGAGCTAGTCTAGGTTTAGTGCACTGCTTTAAACCTCTGATCAGAATACGGTCAATTTCTACAAATATACACACGCACACATGCACATGCACACTCGCACACAGGTGTTTCAGCAATTGCGAACAAGTGTGGCACCTAATATATACCTTGCACATTCTTCTTTTTCCAGGACCAGCAACTAGGCGCAAATGAGATTTCGCAGTCTTCTAAAGACTGGTCGTTTTTCAGTCAGTAACGCAAAGATCCAAATGAAAACGGTAACAAAATATCGTTTGAAGAGAACTCTACCAATGCATAGTCATGAACCCAAGATTAAATATTCAAACTTCAAACAAGGCAACTTTAAAACATGGAGCACAATTTGATTCGCTCTGTAGTCTATCGCCGATACACCTCCGGTTCATTTAGGAGAACACGAAACAGAGAACAGAGATAAACGCATTGCTATTGCCGCTCTCTTGTGGATGTCTGTTAACGCTGTTAATTAACTCTGAAAATGTGTGATTGCTGCAATAGCGTTACCTTGGGACCAGATGCTTATTACCTATCATACCTAACAATACATTATAGGATATAAACGATGATAGTGAATTAGTCGATGACAAAGGAGCAAATGTAACCGTTGTTCTGTGTGTGGGTGAGTGTGTGTGTGTGTGTGTGTGTGTGTGTGTGTGTGTGTGTCTGCGTGTGTGTGTATGTGAGTGTGTGTGTGTGTGTGTGTGTGTGTGAGTGTGTGTGTGTGTGTGTGTATGTGTGAGTGTGTGTGTGTGTGTGTGTGTGTGTGTGTGTGTGTGTGTGTGTGAGTGCGTGTGTATGTTGTCATGGTGTCGATACGGGTATCGATTTGCGTGTGAAGGGACAGATAGTGTAGTATGGGCGTGCTTCAGTATCGTTGGGCCAGAGAGATAATTAGTTTCCCAAATTGAAAATTCAGACTTGAAGAACACATTGATTTCCATTGCGTATAAATGCGCTTAAAGGCAGTATACTGTACTGGGAAGGCAAAAAACCTTCAGAAGGGTGATCTTGAGTAATCTGCTTTTTACAAACTTGATGAAAGGGATTTGTCCTCAAATGACCCACATGATTATTGTGTGTGTATTTGTGCATTGCAATAATACGTCTACTTCACATCACCGTGTGTCTAGAGATTGACACAAACGGGTGATACCAATTTATAAAGACACCTTCAGACACTGTAGCAACTGCTTATCAAAATACCATGTTTCCTGTAACTCCACAGAAATATTCATTAATAATTCATAAGAAGTTTACAATATGAATCTTCTGTATTATGATTTAGTGGTATACATTGTCCGTTCCTATGGGAATGGAAACACTTAGCAACCAGGTAAGTAAATGTTGCACTTTGTTTTTGTAACATTGTTACTTAACATTCAATTTCTGCAGTTTTTAACATGCTGTTTCCGCGGTGAATGTGCGAACAGCGTGGCTAGTAAGCCTGCGTTACATGAATGTAAACTGATCGGAGCGTTTCAAACGTCAACAAAATATTTTTTCACTTTTCCTGGAAAAGCTATGAGTGTGAGTTTTTCTTATACATACTAGGTGTTAAAAAAAAACTGTTGACTCTTTTGAAAAATGATAAGTAAAAAAAAAATGATCAGCTCCAAATCAAATCAAGCTAAAATTGACACATCATAAAGTCAAGGGATGTAAAACTTTTTTAGAGATAATTACTTATCTTGTAATAATTATGTGAATATTTAATAAGATTTTCACTTTTGAACACATTTGGATCTAAAACTTGATGTGGATCAGATAATCAATTCAGAACACAAACATGGACATTGTGCAAAACCATCTGTATGGATACAAAAGCGTGCTAATGAATTTCAACAGTATTTCACAAACACTAAAATGCTTTGATGTACCATATGCTAAGCATCGATATGTCCAATTGGAAAGAAATATCTCTAATTCATATTTTTTGTCTCTCGAAGCTGTGCTTCTTATCACATTATTTTGCAATTTTCAAAACAGTTATACATACATACAAACTAGCACTGGAACAGAAAGCGAGATATGACATATATAGAGCATGTGAGATATCTACCTGAAACTAGCTCCTTTCTCCCGCGTTGATCTTGGGCGATCCTAAGAGCCGTAAATTTCTTTATAGGGCTACCTCGGTCTGCATATCCTAAATTGTAGACCAAAGACGTAGCGAAGACGATAGTTAACAAGATCAAGACCGAGATGATGCATATGCCTCTGTGACGTGCCATATTGATATCAACATGGATATCAATACGGTGTACAGTCCACGCACGTAAACTGGTATAGTATTGTCCCACGCATTAACAACGTGCGGTAAAGCGGGTCGAGGGTGTGTATCATTATTTTAGTCTACCTGATATTTGCACAGCTACTCGAAGAACACGAAATGTGAACTGCAATATTTACATTTACCGATTTAATCACCAAGATAATACGGCATAGACTGTGGGCTTACTAGATCGACCCCCCTTTAATAGCCACAATTTTATTTTGTCTTTTTTTTTTATTATTTTAGCCAGGACCCTCAGCTATCAGAATCTGCCTGTTTGCCCTTGCACTGGTGGTGGGTGTGGCCTACAGAGCCGTTGCCATAGGAACGCAGCAGTGAAATATCAGAATTTCAGAAGTTGTCATCCTTCTCTCAAATGTCAACATTAAAATACAAAATTAGTGTCTAACTACACATTTTAGAAGTTTCATAGTTGATTCTGATCAGAATGTAAGACATTTAAGGTCACGATCATACAAAAAATTGGCTATTGCCATGGAAACGATACGGAAAGAAGCAATTTTTGGTAAACAATTCAAATGTATGTATTTAGGAAGCACAAAACCTAATCCCCAAAATTAGAATTGTGAATATCAAGACGTCAGAATCATAACATCCAAGATTGAAGTGTTTTAAGTGTTAACAGTCATGCATAAGAGCACCGTTGCTATGGCAACACCATGGTGCCCAATATATTGAAATTACAGAAATAGAAGAAAATGCCATACAACGAGTAGTCCCATCATCAAATGGACATCGTTTTATGTACCTATGCGTTATACCCTTATGATGGCATAAATAAAGGCAAACAGCGTTATTTCTTTTTATAAGTTATCTTTCAAAAAAAGTACTGTCATAGATGTCCAATATTCCTGACCGAAAGTGGGGGAATTACAGACATGTGGTGAGGAAAATACTGACGGAGGATAAGGTTGACTGTTTCGAATCTTGC
This sequence comes from Arbacia lixula, assembly GCA_963669155.1. Lineage (NCBI taxonomy): Eukaryota > Metazoa > Echinodermata > Echinoidea > Arbacioida > Arbaciidae > Arbacia > Arbacia lixula. Next base: position 12,840,339 of record OZ022584.1, read on the forward strand.
CTAATTAAGCTACCCCTTCGCAACGCTTAAGCAATCGAAGCAGACACTAACTATTCCTTACATAGTTCTCATCTCTTAACTTCAGTGAAGTTTCTTAGTCCAAAACTATGCATAGAGAAGCGTACTAATTATGTACAATCGGTTAATCGTTTGATCTGGATATTATACAGTTGTGAAACGTCACTCGATCCATTTGTAAGTTTAAGCTAAGCCTCGTGTAATTTCATTCATTAGTGAGAAGATATCGGACTGATTTGAATAACTAAAATGCTAATTCAGCTTAGCTTTCTTTTACTAAAACCAAACACAAGCCATTTGAAAATAAAATAACACAAGACGCAAGGTGTGTGGAAAACGTTTTATTCTTTATTTGAAAGGAACTTACCAATCTTTCAGTCAGTTAATAAATTACCGTTTGAGTCATTGTGCTAAAATGAGAAGAGCAGTAGTAAATCTCAGATTTACATTTTGTGAGGAATGTGAAAATTATCAACAATATGGATTTTTAAGGGGGCAGCCCCCAGTTTAAGCTCAAATGTGTGTATTTTGTGAATTTTTTTGCCTTATTGAGGTATTTCAGTAATTTTTTTTCTTTGTATGTGATGTGTGTGCAATAGGAAAGATTTTAGTGCATGTGAAATTCGACACCATTAATCCCTAATTACGATATAAAGAAAAACATAAGAAATACTTTCAGAAAGCCTCTCTCATTAACCACTCATTCAATCTTGTTGAAATTTGGTACTGTAATACTTCAAACACATTTGAACAGTTTAGGTGAGTTAAATCTTGAATATTTTTTATTCTTTTATTTTTTATTATTTTTTTTGCTGACCTATATAATTTTTTTCACCTAATTATATATTCATGACCTAATTATGGAACAACTGAAACAATAATTACTTTTATTTTCCATGCAAACCACAGCATGCACATCATCAAAACAGCACACCAAATTTGGTTTCACTACACACTTCCATTCTCTTACAATCTTTTGTTGAACTTTAGTGCTTTTCACAAAATCACACTTTTTTTAAAACAAAGAAAACAAAAAGCAATGTAAATCTCATGCATTCACTGAGGCTCTTTCGCAATTACGAACAATTATTACAGCATGAGACTTGCAACTTTGATGTCCTAATATATACAAATTTATTAACAAACATATATACAAACTAACAAATGGGGACTTCATTATTCAAAAAATATAATTTTGCACATTAATTAATTAAAAGTAATAAAGATAAAAGGGAAAAAATAAAAAAAATAACTAAAACTACAGAGAGGGAATAGCCCAGCCACCAGCGTTATTGTCTGATAATGTGGCTGGGCTATCCTGAGTCCTGAGGCAGCTACTTGGGTGGTGGCAGTGACGGCTGGCATGGTGGCAGTGACAGCTGGCACAATGAAAGCTCTTAGGTAAATAATGTGAATTAATTAATTGAAATAATTAATTGTAATTGAAAATTGAAAATTCATAAAACTATAACGAATATTTACAACGGGAAAATTCTGGGTAAAAAATATCAAAATCAAAAATCAAAAGCAAATTGAGTGGCATACACATCCATGTGTCCACAACAGGAGTAATCTAAGATAAAACATTCTATATAGATATACAAATATTTACAGCAGAAAATGTAATGAGAAATAATCAATAAATATATTTACGCGCGATAAGATGCCAAAATCAACACAGGCAAAAATATTGACCTGTAATAAATATGTACATGTTGATATGGCATCTTTAAGAGAAGGCACCCATCGAATACACCCCACCCTCCCTTTCTACATCCTGCTCATGTCTAGTTTTATTTTCTACCCTAATTGCCACCCTTCGTTTTTTCATTTCCTCCCTAGCCCTTTTTTTAGCCCTATCCACCCTACCAGTATCTTTTTTTTTTGAAGATGCGATGGCGTGAGCACCCAAAGAGAGATTAAGATGCTGGAAAACTCTGTTGCGACTGCTTTCTGTGCCACCGTTGAACGCAAGAACAGCAAGATCTACTGCAGTGCGAACATAACGGGGTCCTCTCCACAGGTGTTTGGGGCACCGTTTCCAAATGAGAGCATGGAAGCTCTCATTTGCATTCTGTGTAATACCTGGGAGGCATCTTGCCAGGAGCTCTGGCTTGCTTAGTCGCGTGAATATCGGCAGTAGAAGATCAAGGAACACAGGATCTAGGTGTAACTTGTTTTCCTTCAGAGTGCCATCTTTCTTGTACTCACACCATCCATCATCGGGACAATATTGATGCCGCTTTCCATTATCAGACAGATTGACTGAATGATAAAGGATTGCGAGGATTGCCCGACGCATCTTCTCTACAGCCCTATCCCTATCCTCATCATTACTTAATGCCCCTTTGTCTGCATGTTTACGAATTGTAGCCCTATATAATTTACATAACCTACCTATTGATCCAGTGTCTGAAGTCCCTGTTAACCTACCCTTTGTACGTCCTACTCCTTTCCCATCTGATAATTTACCCTTATGCCCCTTCCTAAAACTATCTAACGCTTTGTACATTCTCTTACCTACATGCCCTACACAATCTAGCTTTTGTACCTGGTGGCCCGCCCCATACACGTCCCTTACCGCATTATATGAACTGCTATCCCCATCACACAACATGTACTTATACCTTATATTATACTTCTTTACAGACCTTTCCCATATTGCTACAGCTGCATCGACTTCCATTTTACCACTACTCCCTTTATGATTATTCAAACAGGACCCCTTATGCCTACCCCACCAGGTTTTGTACCTCTCTTCCTCTTTATCCCAACCCTTCCTAAAATCACACTCCTTACAAACCTTGGACAACACTTCCCTATCTAATACCTCCCCTGTTTCTACAGAAATGACCGCCCCAATCCCATGATTCGATGTGTGCCCCCTCTGGTGCCATGTGCCATCGTATGAAACTGCCACGTCCAGCACGTCATCCTCCTTCAGGGCCGGGTTCTTCTCCTTCTCCAAAGCCCTCACTCTCTGAACCGCTTCGGCCATCTGATCCAGACATGCCTGCAATGTTAACAAGAAAAGAGAAACAACAAATATCCCTTCTAACAAATTACATGCACAATTTTATTTCATGAGTTAGAAAACATACTGCTATGAAATAATTAATGTTATCATTACACTGGTTTTATTTTGTCATGTTTCTTCTAATTTATAATAAAAACAAACAAAAACATATTGCAAAAGTTTAGACATGCAAATTCCCATGCAAATAAATTCCCATAACTATATTGACCAACCTCATGAACACCCTCTGAAACAGAGGCGATGTGCTTGGTGTAGCTTTTAATGGTGACTGGTGGTGGGGAGTTGAGCATGGCGAAGAAGTCAGCCAGTCCAGCTCTTCCAAGACCAACCTCTGCGCCAGCTAGCGTCGCCCGCTTGTTGACTTCAGCCGACTTCCCTGCTCCCTGGTTTGCATTGGGCGAGGTGTTGAATTGCTGCTCCCCACCACAAGCCGAACAGCGCAAGATGAGCGAGCAGTTCAGCCCATCACGCTGACTCGCATCCTCCAGCGGCACTAGGTGTCCTGAATTGTTGAAAATCAATATAAACACTAATGACATACATCCACAAGATGCTTCTTTAATTATAACCTAGCTGGTAGCTTCATTACATGTGCGATTGAGAGAAACAAAGCTTCCGCTTCATCATACATACCGTAGAATTATTTGTGCTACTTGCAAGACTCCTGGTCTAATCCAAATCCTAAATCCTTATTTACTTTACTTAGCTTTATATAACACAGTTACTCCTAACTCTATATAGACCTAGTTTGGTCAAGCTAGTCTCAAATAAAGTTATCACATATTCTTAGCATTTGTAAGACTGGATTTGACTAGTAATTTGTCTAGGATTTTGTTCAATCATACCAAGTTGTCAGTACAATAATTTACCGTTTGCAATTACAATTTGGTTTATCACTGAAATATCATTTTATGTTAGTCTTGGTAAAATTAATTAAAATGCCATAATACAACTAATTCATCACTAAATGATAATTAGAGACAATTAAATTACATGTGCATGTAACTAGATTGTACAAGTATGTCAAATCTTACCTCCAGAGCAAACATGAGCAGATTGAAGGGCAGCTTTCAGTTGAGAACCACTTATCAGGTAGAAACCTTCTAAATCCTTACGCCGATCACTACGCGTGGGACTGAGCTTGGAATCGGGTGGTTTGTTGAATCCAAGCTTCTTCTCTGAGGCTGTAGGTTCTTCTTTCTTGTTTTCTTCTTCTATTCTCCGTTTTTTGACTTCACTATAAGGCACACCATTGAAACCTTTTCTCTTTTTGACATATCCTTGGCGTTTTCGCGTCATTGTGGTGTTGAGAGTGAGATGATGAGAGCTTGAGATGATGTGCTACACAAATGCTTCAAGACATGTGTGCTTTTGAGCTGCTTTTGGCAATAGAGGGCAGCATGTAATTTGATTGCAAATAGTCTTTTCTTGCAGACCTTGTTATGGCCTTTACAATGATACCAAACTTTATAAATTTTCTTCAAAACATGGCTATTTATCAGAGTTTTGAAAATTCATGAATTCATATTGGAAATGAACAATCAAGGTCTTTAAATACCAATGTAATAAGGCTAATTAAAGTTGATTTTGAGGCATTTCTGGTTGGTATTTTTGCTTAATTTTTTCAGATTTGAATTCTTGAAACAATTATTTATCATTTAGACTAAAATTAAAAAAAAAAATATTCTCAAGAATTTTTGACTTTTTTTAGGACATTTCCCCCCTTAAGGCAAAATTAGATGACAAGTCAAAAACATCTTACCCTACACGTTTATGGCATCCATGTTTCAAGTCGTTCTTTTGTCTTTCCTTTTATAGGTGGAGGTTCTGTAAAATACGAGGCGTGTAATCATTATCATAAGCAGTGGAAACTTTTGAGAACGGGCTTTTGGGGACAATGATATATTCCCCTGTGATTTTAGATTCCTCGTTATAGAAAATTATACATATATAGGACCAGCAAGGTGAGCTTGGGGCAATAACGTACACCCGTCTGCTATTACCCCGCGTTGATCTTTGACCCATTATACATTTATACAGCCTATAATAATAATGATAATAATAATAATAATATAATAATAATAATAATAATAATAATAATAATAATAATAATAATACTAAGAATAAGAATAATAAGAATAAATCATTCATAGAGCGCAGAAACTATATTGATATATTCTACTGCGCTGTAAGAGCTCTAACATGCACTTCTGCTACATAATGCTATATAATTTTAAATCATGGTCAGAAGTAAATTAGGTCTATGTTTAAAACAAACTTGCCCTTTAATTGTAGCGTAATGAGGAGTAATATTCGCAGATCGAAAGGTTTCGGGAATAACAATTTAGTTGGCTGCTCGGCATACCACAGCCCACTTGAACTCCCAACCAGTCCTTTGTTTTCACATATTTTACTAACTTTTATTTTCAGTCGTGTACTACTCTACAATAATGAATAAAAAAAATCCTATACCCTTGCAAAAAAAAAAATTGTTACAATTTTGGGAAGAAAAGAACACTTACGCCTCCCCCTTCTTTCCACATGTTATTACAATAATGTTACGGAATTTTTCTCTCAGCGGCATTTTTGTGATTATTATGCTTGTCGGATTGGTATCTAGGCACTTAAGTTACTTTATACTTGCATGGTAACTAGGCATTTAATTGACTCACTAAGGCCTCGTTTAATATTGCTGTTAGCAATTAAGGTATCATGATTATTTGGATTGGTCAAGCATTCTGAACGGTGTGGTCCTAGCGCCTCAAATCACGCTTTCATTTCTTGTGTCTTTGATGCCTCTGCTTTTATTGACCACAATTTTCCATCAGGAGAGCCACTTCATACCTCGCGAAGTTGATCACTCCAATATTTTATGCCTGCATTTTGGCGATAATAAAAGGGCTTGAGGAATTTGGAATGGGGCTGATTCCAGTGGGCGAAATTCCAGGGTGAACAATATCGACCTAAAGATGCAGCAATTTCACAGAAGCATGAATTACTTAGAACATTAATTTTATTAATGTACTTCACTATTTTGAACAATTTGGATATGAAATATGCAACCACCTGATAACCAATTTCCTATAGACATCTGAGAACCGTTCTCCTACTTTTTACCTTTCTGCTTCCTCTTACCACCATCATCATCACTACGATCATTATTGTCATGACCATCATCATGATCATGTGCACCACCACCATCATCATCCATCATCATCATTATCATCATCATCACTACCAAATAATTTGAATACAGCTTACTGGTGCGCGTGTGAAAAACATGTTTTTAATGTCAGTAAATTACTGTTTCATGCTGTCGTCATCAAGCGCAAAATGGTGGTGGAAGGGGTGGGGGGAGGCTGTGAAGGCATACTCGCCATCGATCTCTCCCCACCCTCATAAAAAAAAAAAAAAAAAAACCAGTCAACTACATGTAGAAGTTATCTACTGTATTGACACAGCACGTAATTGCGCAAGACTATTTAAAACACGCTGCCCGCTAGCTAGCTGTCCGTCGATAACCGTACCCGAAGGGTAAATATAGTATGCGTATGATTGACTTCAAGCACAGTCGCAAACCCGGAAGTACCGGGAAAGTCTAGCACAAGATTGGGATGACTGAACTCTGCACACACGAACGAGGTAGTTCAGCTTCACGGGGATTGCATGCTTGTCCCAGCCAGCCAACTAGCGGAGGTTTTGTTGTGTTTTGTGTGTCGTCTGACTCTGAGCTATGGTGGGCCGTTCCCGCCAAAACGCGTGCCCAGACCGTACGCCTGCAAACATAACGTACGCATGGTTCTGTCAGAGCGTACGCGTGGTTCTGTCAGAGCGTACGCGTGGTTCTGTCATAACGTACGCATGGTCTTTTTCTATTATTTTTCTTTGACATTCTGAACGTACGCATGGTTTTGGCATAACGTACGCGTGGTTCTGTCAGTACATACGCGTGGTTCTGTCATTACATACGCGTGGTTCTGTCATTACGTACGCGTGGTTCTGTCATTACGCATGCTTAATATAGTCATTACGTACGCGTGGTATAGTCATAACGTACGTGTGGTTCTTTCATAGCGTACGCGTGGTTATGTCATTACGCACGCGTGGTTCTGTCATAACGTGCGCGTGGTCGTGTCATAACGTACGCAAGGTTTCGTAAATTTTAAGACAGATGTTGGAATGGCCAATCATACTTCTCGTTATGTGCGAGGACAGGTCCGATCGATCGAGTGTGCGCTGGCGCTGGCCTATGCGATATGCATATTCGTTGTTATGTAGACGATCGATCTTTTCTACCGACACGCAGTGACTAAGACATCGTTTATTCAAAATATCTGAGAAATTTACGATTTTCGGGGACAGTTGGTTCAAGAAAATCATGCCTCCTCCAAAGAAGAAGCCTTGCTTCGTCTCTACGGAGTATGTACGGGAGATGGTACAGCAGCCAGGACCTGTTACTAGGGCAGATTCGGACTCTGAGTCTGACTCATCGCGAGATGAGAGAGCTCTGACAGTGAGAGCGACGTTGTGACCAGTCCCATTCGTAGTGTTTGGTGTCAGCAAAATTCATGGATCCGAATCATTCCTCGTTTGATGTGATATGCACGATTCAGACAGTGAACAGCGGACAACAACGAACAGGACACCCAAGAACATCGACATGATCGAGGAGAAGATTGGATACGGCTTGGAGCTGTACCATGGGATCTAGACTGGTTAGATGCCTACCATCAAGATGGCCCCAGACTCTTGTTTGATGCAACCCATATGAAACCAGTACTAGACATTTTTATACATTTTTTTTTTCGGGAAGACCTGTTTCCTGAACGCAGCTGAGACCAACCAGTAAGCTCACCAGACTCGAGCAGGTCTTGGAGTACTGCAGGAATTTTCTCGCTTCAACAACTGGGAGGACAGAACAACAGTCGAGATGAAGGCCTTCACACAGGATTTCAAATCACCATGGGCATGGTTCTCGTGACCACGCCTGGCATTCTGATGTACTGGGAGGAGTACTGGTTAGTTGGGACGCCTGGATTTACATGTAGGACCGTCATGAGCAGAAACGAGGTATGTATTTTAAAATATATTTTGTTGACAAAACTATTAGTATTGTGGTGTGACCTAATTTCGCGTGTGTCCTATTTTGCGCGATTATGCTTAAACAAAAGAAGGATACACGATGCATATGTGGGACTAGGAATGATAAGACACTGTATTTTTCGAATAGTCAAACAAGATACGTACATCATCTAAACATCCATAAAATCTTACCAATTTCAAAGTATTTACTCAAAAAGCTAGTATGTGCTTGAAATACGAGGTTGTTTTTGAACGTTTGACACTCGTTGTCGACCACGAGAGGGCGGCGAACTTACTGCGCAAAATTAGATGGACGGCGGCGTCAGAAAGCGTTGCAAATTTCTCTAAATTACATTGATTTTAATCTGAAATTTGAATTCCAGGCCATGAAATGTGATTATAAAAGATATTCTCGTTCTTTTGAGGCATTAGACGTCATGTGTAATAATCTAGTTGTCTTGGAATCGTCAAGAAAACCAAATATGCGCAAAATATGGTCACCCCATCATGCACATACACTACAGCTCAAAGGAATTGGCATAGGGAAAGGGAAAGGGAAGAAAGGGAAGGAGCCACAATTTTAAACCGCAGTATATTTTGCGCAGTTCAGCATGAAACATGCTTTTTAGGCTAAAGCGTGGTGTTTCATGTTGAACTGGACAAAATATACCGCGGTTTAAAACTGCAGCTCCTTCCCATTCTTCCCTTTCCCTTTCCCTATGCCAATTCCTTTGAGCTGTTGTGTATCTTAAACATTATCCGTGATAAAATTGGTGCTTCAAATACAATACAAACAGCGAATAGACCCTAATGATATGGGGGGTAAAATGCTGATGAACAATTCTCATAGTAAGCTATAATTACATAAACATGAATAATGTTTGTTTGATTTGAGATGAATAACTGTATCTATGAATGGTAATTTAATACCATAAAATGTGCACCAGCTCCAGATGTCTAAATTCTGTTTGAAAATTCTTTAGAATGATAATTGGAACAATGCTTGAAGTACACATGTTTTTAGTGTTTGACAATTCATAGCTTACATTTAGATTAAATCAAAATATATGTGTGTATGTTTTATTTCATTTTCTTGTTTCTTTATTTCTTATCTGCAGGTACCAGCTTGTGCACTGGTTCCTGCACTTCGCAAAAAACGAGGAGCGTGTGACCAGAGGGCAACCAGGCTACACTCCACTCTTCAAGGTCGCGCCTCTGATGGAACGCGTCATCCCAACCAACACAACACCAGTCGAGATGAAGGCCTTCACAGGACTTCAAGTCACCATGGGCATGGTTCTCGTGACCACGCCCGGCATTCTGATGTACTGGGAGGAGTACTGGTTAGTTGGGACGCCTGGATTTACATGTAGGACCGTCATGAGCAGAAACGAGGTATGTATTTTAAAATATATTTTGTTGACAAAACTATTAGTATTGTGGTGTGACCTAATTTCGCGTGTGTCCTATTTTGCGCGATTATGCTTAAACAAAAGAAGGATACACGATGCATATGTGGGACTAGGAATGATAAGACACTATATTTTTCGAATAGTCAAACAAGATACGTACATCATCTAAACATCCATAAAATCTTACCAATTTCAAAGTATTTACTCAAATAGCTAGTATGTGCTTGAAATACGAGGTTGTTTTTGAACGTTTGACACTCGTTGTCGACCACGAGAGGGCGGCGAACTTACTGCGCAAAATTAGATGGACGGCGGCGTCAGAAAGCGTTGCAAATTTCTCTAAATTACATTGATTTTAATCTGAAATTTGAATTCCAGGCCATGAAATGCGATTATAAAAGATATTCTCGTTCTTTTGAGGCATTAGACGTCATGTGTAATAATCTAGTTGTCTTGGAATCGTCAAGAAAACCAAATATGCGCAAAATATGGTCACCCCATCATGCACATACACTACAGCTCAAAGGATTTGGCATAGGGAAAGGGAAAGGGAAGAAAGGGAAGGAGCCACAATTTTAAACCGCAGTATATTTTGCGCAGTTCAGCATGAAACATGCTTTTTAGGCTAAAGCGTGGTGTTTCATGTTGAACTGGACAAAATATACCGCGGTTTAAAACTGCAGCTCCTTCCCATTCTTCCCTTTCCCTTTCCCTATGCCAATTCCTTTGAGCTGTTGTGTATCTTAAACATTATCCGTGATAAAATTGGTGCTTCAAATACAATACAAACAGCGAATAGACCCTAATGATATGGGGGGTAAAATGCTGATGAACAATTCTCATAGTAAGCTATAATTACATAAACATGAATAATGTTTGTTTGATTTGAGAAGAATAACTGTATCTATGAATGGTAATTTAATACCATAAAATGTGCACCAGCTCCAGATGTCTATATTCTGTTTGAAAATTCTTTAGAATGATAATTGGAACAATGCTTGAAGTACACATGTTTTTAGTGTTTGACAATTCATAGCTTACATTTAGATTAAATCAAAATATATGTGTGTATGTTTTATTTCATTTTCTTGTTTCTTTATTTCTTATCTGCAGGTACCAGCTTGTGCACTGGTTCCTGCACTTCGCAAAAAACGAGGAGCGTGTGACCAGAGGGCAACCAGGCTACACTCCACTCTTCAAGGTCGCGCCTCTGATGGAACGCGTCATCCCAACCAACACAACACCAGTCGAGATGAAGGCCTTCACAGGACTTCAAGTCACCATGGGCATGGTTCTCGTGACCACGCCCGGCATTCTGATGTACTGGGAGGAGTACTGGTTAGTTGGGACGCCTGGATTTACATGTAGGACCGTCATGAGCAGAAACGAGGTATGTATTTTAAAATATATTTTGTTGACAAAACTATTAGTATTGTGGTGTGACCTAATTTCGCGTGTGTCCTATTTTGCGCGATTATGCTTAAACAAAAGAAGGATACACGATGCATATGTGGGACTAGGAATGATAAGACACTATATTTTTCGAATAGTCAAACAAGATACGTACATCATCTAAACATCCATAAAATCTTACCAATTTCAAAGTATTTACTCAAATAGCTAGTATGTGCTTGAAATACGAGGTTGTTTTTGAACGTTTGACACTCGTTGTCGACCACGAGAGGGCGGCGAACTTACTGCGCAAAATTAGATGGACGGCGGCGTCAGAAAGCGTTGCAAATTTCTCTAAATTACATTGATTTTAATCTGAAATTTGAATTCCAGGCCATGAAATGCGATTATAAAAGATATTCTCGTTCTTTTGAGGCATTAGACGTCATGTGTAATAATCTAGTTGTCTTGGAATCGTCAAGAAAACCAAATATGCGCAAAATATGGTCACCCCATCATGCACATACACTACAGCTCAAAGGATTTGGCATAGGGAAAGGGAAAGGGAAGAAAGGGAAGGAGCCACAATTTTAAACCGCAGTATATTTTGCGCAGTTCAGCATGAAACATGCTTTTTAGGCTAAAGCGTGGTGTTTCATGTTGAACTGGACAAAATATACCGCGGTTTAAAACTGCAGCTCCTTCCCATTCTTCCCTTTCCCTTTCCCTATGCCAATTCCTTTGAGCTGTTGTGTATCTTAAACATTATCCGTGATAAAATTGGTGCTTCAAATACAATACAAACAGCGAATAGACCCTAATGATATGGGGGGTAAAATGCTGATGAACAATTCTCATAGTAAGCTATAATTACATAAACATGAATAATGTTTGTTTGATTTGAGAAGAATAACTGTATCTATGAATGGTAATTTAATACCATAAAATGTGCACCAGCTCCAGATGTCTAAATTCTGTTTGAAAATTCTTTAGAATGATAATTGGAACAATGCTTGAAGTACACATGTTTTTAGTGTTTGACAATTCATAGCCTACATTTAGATTAAATCAAAATATATGTGTGTATGTTTTATTTCATTTTCTTGTTTCTTTATTTCTTATCTGCAGGTACCAGCTTGTGCACTGGTTCCTGCACTTCGCAAAAAACGAGGAGCGTGTGACCAGAGGGCAACCAGGCTACACTCCACTCTTCAAGGTCGCGCCTCTGATGGAACGCGTCATCCCAACCAACACAACACCAGTCGAGATGAAGGCCTTCACAGGACTTCAAGTCACCATGGGCATGGTTCTCGTGACCACACCTGGCATTCTGATGTACTGGGAGGAGTACTGGTTAGTTGGGACGCCTGGATTTACATGTAGGACCGTCATGAGCAGAAACTAGGTATGTATTTTAAAATATATTTTGTTGACAAAACTATTAGTATCGTGGTGTGACCTAATTTCGCGCATGTCCTATTTTGTGCACTAACACTAAATATATGCTTAAAAGAAGGATACACGGTGCATATGTGGGACTAAGAATAGTAAGACACTGTATTCTTAGAAACAGTCAAACAAGATATGTACATCATCTAAACATCTATAAAATCTAACCAATTTCGAAGTATTTACTCAAATAGCTAGTATGTGCTTGAAATACGAGGTTGTTTTTGAATGTTTGACACTCGTTGTCGACCAAGAGAGGGCAGCGAACTTACTGCGCAAAATTAGGTCACACATGTGAGTGGATGATGGAATCAGTAAGCGTTGCAAATTTCTCGAAATTACATTGCTTTTAATCTGAAATTTGAATTCCAGGCCATGAAATGCGATTATAAAAGATATTCTCATTCGTTTGAGGCATTAGACATCATGTGTAATAATCTAGTTGTCTTGGAATCGTCAAGAAAACCAAATATGCGCAAAATATGGTCACCCCATTATACACATACACTACAGCTCAAAGGAATTGGCATAGGGAAAGGGAAAGGGAAGAAAGGGAAGGAGCCGCAATTTTAAACTGCAGTTTATTTTGTCCAGTTCAGCATGAAACATGCTTTTTAGGCTTTAGCATCATGTTTCATGCTGAAGTGGACAAAATATACCGCGGTTTAAAAACTGCACCTCCTTCCATTTCTTCCCTTTCCCTTTCCCTATGCAAATTCCTTTGAGCTGTTGTGTATCTTGAACATTATCTGTGATAAAATTGGGGCTTCAAGTACAATACAAACAGCGAATAGACCCTAATGATATGGAGGGGGGGGGGGGGGTAAAATGCTGATAAACAATTCTCATAGTAAGCTATAATTACATAAACATGATAAATGTTTGTTTGATTTGAGAAGAATAACTGTATCTTTGAATGGTAATTTGATACCATAAAATGTGCACCAGCTCCAGGGGAGGGGCCAAATTCTGTTTGAAAATTCTTTAGAATGATAATTGGCACAATGCTTGAAGTATACATGTTTTTAGTGTTTGACAATTCGTACATGTAGATTAAATCAAAATATATGTGTGTATGTTTTATTTCATTTTCTTGTTTCTTTATTTCTTATCTGCAGGTACCAGCCTGTGCACTGGTTCCTGCACTTTGCAAAAAACGAGGAGCGTGTGACCAGAGGGCAACCAGGCTAGACTCCACGCTTCAAGGTCGCGCCTCTGATGGAACGCGTCATCCCAACCTTTCAGAACTGCTTCGAACCTGGCTGTAACCTGTCTGTTGATGAATCCCTTGTGCTGTTCAAGTTCTGGGTGCTGGCAGATGCAGCATCTGGCTTTTGTTTGGACTGCCACCTGTACACCGGCAAAGATGAACAAGAAGTTGCGCGTGGAGAGGGGCTCACGATTCGCATTGTCAAGGACATTACTATCAGTTACGTCAACACTCGGCGCCCTGTGTACACAGACAACTTTTACTCATCCCATGAGCTCTTCGAGCAATTGAAAGAGAAAAAATTAGGAGCGTGTGGGACAGCCTTCCACCTGCGATGCGAGAGGCATCATAGCTACAGCGAAGAGGGGATAAACCTGCTTTTTTTTTCGTGAAGGTGATCTGCTCGGGGTCACATGGCACGACATGAAGAAGGTGACTGTTCTGTCAACTGTACATGGCAGTGGGACTGTCGACAAGGTCATCCGCGATTAGAGTGCAGAGGACAGCGCAGCGTCCGTAAATCAGCAGCTGTGGATGCATACAATCGAGCAATGAGCGTTGTGGATCTCCTCGACCAACGCATGTCCTACTACAGTATCCACATTGCCACATGAAATGGTACATGGTTGTGTACCATTTCCAGTTGGAGGTGGCACTAGTCATCGCGTTCTTGGCATTCCGGATGGCTAATGGGGATGCCAAGACAATCGTGCGGAAGTTTCGCCTTCGAGTCGTCAATGGTCTGGGAGAGCAACACCAGCGATCTGCAAATACAGGAAGGTTATGCGTTCTCAGATACAGCAGTTGAGACAACCGCAGAAAAAGCAATGTTCACCAGAACTTCCTTGGACGCCAACCCATCGCAGCCTACCATCCGGACTGTTCCATGTGTTCACGCAGGATCGGCAACAAGAGGAAGCAAACCAGCCTGATATGCAAGCAGTGTAAGCTTTCTATTGTGCATCACCTGTTTTGAGATGTACCACTCAGGACAGTAGGAAATGCACTTGGACTTCTTGGACTTAAGATGACGATCTTCATATATGCCAAATACAGTATAATTCATCACACAAGAATGTATGTTGATTGATATCTTTACCTATTTACCGTAGATGGTCATATTCTCTAAAAGCTTGCCATTTTTATCTTCAGATCATGTATAATATGGGACTGTGCAATATTTTATTTTATTCGGGTATTTACTAGTTTACCTATCACATAAATTCAATGGTTTAGAGTGAAGTCTATGTATGCTATCAATTTAGTTCGAAAAAAAAAATACAGTATGTTAATGCTAGTCATTTATTTCTTTCAAAACATATTTACCATTTTCAGCATGGGAACACAGCTGTCATTGTGATGACATCACATTGTTTTATTAATTATATTGAGGAACCTTTCAATATGTATTATCTTATAGGTGTATGATTTGGCCTAAGTTTGATATATTTCCAGAGGCTAATTTAGTAGCGATTATGCAATATCTTACATTTGAGAATATTTGTTTTTGACTAGCAGTTCCTTTACAATGATTCATCTTGAACTGTGCAAGATTCAACTTACACAATAAAATATGTACTATTAGCCTGTATTCTATAAGGGATCCTGCAATATTGTATTTTGTGCAATATGTCAAAAATAATGCCTGCTGATTTTTTGTATTGTTGCCTTAGATCTTCTTGTCAGCTATGGTACATGAAAATATGTATTCCTTTTTCCATACGTTTCATACATGTACATGTAGGGACATGATGATGTGTGTTTTTTCAATCTCTGTTTTGTGAGGAATGATTTCATATCATATTTCATAACAGACATTTCATCATTCTGAGACGATATCAGATTGATCCTTCATTAAATGTGTTTTCTAGTGTGTGTGGAACACATTTGCATTTTTACAAATTATACTTCATTTTGAAAACAATGCACTTTTGTTTAATTCATGTCAGCTTACATACAATGATATGTTTGAACATGTATCTTACTTATGTATATAATTACATGTACAGTATATTCATGCCAATGATATGTTTGAACATGTATCTTACTTATATATATACATGTAATTACATGTATATTCATGCCAAGATAGATGCATAATGTGATACACTTAAATAGTATAACTGCTTTGATTTGGCTGTACACCTTGCCTGAAGTATGTATACATTTTTGTACCAGATACACATCATTTGGTATTGATCACATGAAGACCGTTCATTATAACATCCTATTTACAGTCAAACCTGTCTTAGCGGCCACCTGTCTATAGCAGCCAACCTGTCTATAGTGGCCACTAAAATAATTCCCCCGGAGAGAGTTCATGTGTTAAAGAACCTGCCTATAGCAGCCACCTGTCTGTAAAGGCCACAATTTTTGTATCCTTGGGTGGCCACTATAGACAGGTTTTACTGTATATGTTACGCATTAGGATATTGTTGGTTATTTTTCTAAACAATGTGTCAGGTAATGGTCAAGAGTGCAGTTTGTATCATTTATGTGTACTTGCATTAATACTGTAATGGAAACTACAGGGATATTCAAGGTTCCAAATAAATTGTTTTGTTCAATCATGAAAAGTTATTCATTTGTGATTCACTTTGATGTTGAAAATCAGTACAGAGGTATTGTGTGGAGTTGAGTTTGTGGGAATGGATTGGTGACCATGACTTTGAAGATTATTTGTGTGCACATATGTTGTCAGTGTATATGTGCGTGTTTGCTATTGTGTGTGTATGTGTGAAGGTTAGTGGATGTGCATGTTTATGATTATACATGTACATGATGATCATCTCAAAGAACCAAGACGCATATTGCATTGTTTCATCTTGTTTTGCTTTGTTTTATTCTCCACCTCCTGCCTGTTTTTTCTTCTCCTTCTTGTTCCTGTTCTCAATCTTCTCCACATATTGTTTCTTTCTTCTGTTGCTTCCATCTTCTCTTCTTTCATCGTCTTATCTCTTCTCTCTCTCTCTCTCTCTCTCTCTCTCTCTCTCTCTCTTTCCCCTGTTTTTGCAGCTTGAGCTAAATGTATGTGCAATTAGAAAATCATCCCAGATATAAAGAGATGTGAGATTATACAACATGATAGTGCTGGGCATTTCCACAGGTTTGGTTAAGGTCATGTAACGTGAGTAAGCAAAGCTTCTTTATTTTATTGAAAAAGAAGTTTTTGTGCTGAGGATATGATTGCGTGCCATGGGAAGGTGGACTGTTTGCTTCTTAAATAATTATAATTTCTGCAAAACTATAATAGTGGGGTGGCTAAGCAACAAATATGAGGTGAATTGTGCACTTTTGTGTACAAGCAACAAATTTGGCACACATGTTCAAAATCATATTTGGAACAATATTAAAGAGGCATCTCAAAATATTTTCAGGGGCGCCTGGGGGCAGCCCCCAATGTGCCCAGAAGCCCTAATATGTTATTTTTAATTCTTTTCGAAAACGTACGACCAGACCTGAATAAAAATCTTGATGGGAATCATCCTTAGGTAATAGACACCTTACCTTGTTAAGATGTGTGGTCAAAAGTGGCGAGGGGGGCGGTAAACAACCCCCTAAACGCCCCCTGGGGTTATTTTCTCAAGAATAAATAACTGGATTTTAACCAAACTTGATAGGAATCATCCTCAGGCAATAGGGATCAGTTGTCGTTAAACTTGGGGTACACAAATGGCAAGGGGCTGGGGAAGGGGGTGAGGGAGGGGGTAGCCCCCAAAACGCGCCAGGAGGAAACTTTCTTTTATTTTTTTAATACTTTTTCTCAATAATAAATAACTGGTATTAGGGACCTTAAGTTGTAAGAATGGGGGTACACAAATGGCAAGGAGTCAGAGGGGGTAGCCCCCACCCCCCCCCCCCCTTGGGGCATCTTCCTCTTATGTTTTACTTTTTCACAAGAATGAATAACAGGATTTTAACCAAACTTGATAGGAACCATCCTTAGGTAATAGGGACTATCAGTTGCAGAGCTTGGGGTACACAAGTGGCAATAGGCTGGGGAAGGGGGGGGGTAGCCCCTAAAACGCCCTAGGGGGAAACTTTTTTTTATTTTGTTAATACATTTTCTCAAGAATAAATAACTGGAACCATCCTTAGGTATCAGGGACCTTAAGATGTTAGAATGGGGGTACACAAATGGCAAGGAGCCAAGGGGGGGGGTAGCTCCCATCCCCCCCCCCAAAAAAAAAAAAATGCCCCCATGGTGCAACTTCCTCTTTTTTTTTTTTACTTTTTCACAAGAATGAATAACTGGATTTTAACCAAACTTGATAGGAACCATCTTTAGGTATTAGGGACCTTAAGCTATTCAAATGGTGGTATGGAAGTGGCAAGGGGCGAGGGGTGTAGCCCCCAAAATTCCCCCAGAGGGCAAATTCTACTTATTTTTTTCCCCTTTTTCTCATAGGTAAATTACTGGATTTTGAGCAAACTTGAAAGAAGTCATCTTCGAAAAGAGGACTTCAGGTTGTAAAAATGTGATACATACCTAAACTAGAGCAATTCGACTGCCCCGCAGTCGATAAATATGCCTCCGCCTCTTTGCTATTCTCAGAAAATGTGTATGTTTGGTGGGCAATGTACCATTGCTCCTATGTGAAATGAAAATATCACATTCTGTTTTTTCAAGGTTAGCCAAGTTTGGCAATGTTCATTGACTTTTGACCTCTTACTTCTTTGACTTCCAATCTAACCAGTCTGTCTAAGTCCATCCTTGTACCAAGTTTGTTTAAAATTAGCCAATTTTGGGTGAAGTTCATTGACCATTGACCTTTCAGGAATTTCACCCAAACTTCACCAGTCTACTTCCATGAAGTGATAAACCTCTGCACTATGTTTGGTTTGAATTGAATCATTAGTATAGGATTCAATTTGAAAAATATCTATTTCGGGGCAATTTCTAGCCAATTTTGGCAAAGTTCATTGACCTTTGATCCCTGACCTTTGAGAAATTTCACCAAAAATGTCATCAGTTTAGTAGTGATCCATCTTTGCACCATGTTTGGTTGGTATTGCTCCATTGGATTTGGATATATTTTGAAAATTATCACTTTGGGGGCAATTTTTGGCTAATTTTTGGCAAAGTTCATTGACCTTTGAACTCTCGGGAGTTTTACCCAAACTTTCACCAGTCTTCCTCCATGAGGTGATACATCTCTGTATCATGTTTGGTTAGAATTGCACCATTGGATTTGGATTTGGGTTTATATTGTGAAAAATATCAATTTTGCAAAGTTCATTGACCTTTGACCTCTGACCTTCCAGCAATTTCACCAACAATGTCATCAGTCTACCCAAAAGTAGTGATCCATCGTTTCACTATGTTTGGTTGGAATTGCACCATTGGATTTGGATTTATTGTGAAAAATTGAAAGTTTGGGGCAATTTCTAGCCAATTTTGGCAAAGTTCATTGACCTTTGACCTCTGAACTTTCAGGAATTTTACCAAAAATGTCACCAGTCTATCCCCAAGTAGTGATCTATCTTTGTACTATGTTTAATGAGAATTGCATCCTTGGATTTTGATTTATTGTGAAAAAGGTTAATTTTTGGCAAATGTTCACAAATTTCATTGACCTTTGACCTCTGACCTTTCAGGAATTTTACCAAAAATGTCACCAGTCTATCCCCAAGTTGTGATCCATCTTTGTACCATGTTTAATGAGAATTGCATCCTTGGATTTGGATTTATTGTGGAAAAGGTCATTTTTGGGCAATTTTTACAAAGTTCATTGACCTTTGACCTTTGACCTCGATCAGATTTGACCCCAATTTTACACACTTCATTAGTTCATGCAATGCATACATGTACCAAGTTTAAAGCAAATCTGCTTCACGGTTCTAAAGATATTGCCTAAACGGATTCGGGACGGACGGACGGACGGACGGACGGACGTACGGACGGACGGACGGACGGACGGACAACCCGAAAACATAATGCCTCCGGCCACTTCGTGGCGGAGGCATAAAAATGAATGTTGGATTTCATCAAAACTCAACAGATTATTCTCATGCAATGGGAAAGATTTGATGGGCCGGACCCCATCTGACATTAACTATACAGCCCCCCCCCCCCCCCCCCCCCAACTACCTCACAAATGTGCCTTATGGTCCAACATTTTAAGAAAAAAGGAATGTTTTCTTGAATGTACATGTATTCAAATTGTACAGTAACCAAGGATAATCTAACGTATGTAGTCGCGTACTCATCTGATGAGGAGACAAGGAGGATCAAAGATGGCGTCCAAAATGGCTGCCAAAGCCATGTATTTAGCTTTATTCTGTCTTAGATGCCTCAAAATGATATCTCATATCATTCCATATAGTATTTTAAACGTATGTCTTGTCGAAAAAAAATTAACAGAACGAAAGAAAAAAACTTGAGATATTAATACATGCACTGACGGAGGGAACAAAGTCCCCCCATGATAACAAGAGGGTAATTGACATGTAAGGTGCTATGTTTATTTAGAGGGTGGGGGGGGGGGGTGTCATCCTTTTCCCCTCATCAGATGAGTACGCGACTACATGTGCATGTTACATTATCCTTGGTTACTGTACAGTTTGGGTAAATTTGAGAAAACACTCCTTTTTTCTTAATATTTTGGACCGCAAGGCGCATTTCTGAGGTGATGGGCAAGGGGGAAGAGGGTGTGTGGGGGGTGGGGGGGGGGGTGGAGAGGGGTGGCTAGTTCATGTCAGATGGGATCCCCATTTTTAACAAATTTTTCACATTTCACAATGTCTTTCGAGTTTTTATGAAATCTAACATCCATTTTTAGATATGTATCCCATTATTACAACCTTAAGTCCTCTTTTGCTTGGGGGCATTTGGGGGAGCTCCCCCTCCCCCAGGCGATAGAGGACCTAAGGCTCCCCCCCCCCCCTTGCCACTTGCGTACCATCATTATAAGAACTAAGAACTTAGGTACCTATTACCTATGATTCCTATTAAGTTTGTTCAAATTCCAGTTATCTATTCTTCTGAAAAAGTAAAGAATAAGAGGAAGCTGCCCCATAGGGGCATTTTTTTGGGGGGTGGGGGGTGGGGGAGGGGCTACCCCCTGGCTCCTTGCCATTTGTGTTTCCCCCATTCTAACAACTTAAGGTCTCTAATACCTAAGGATGGTTCCAGTTATTTATTCTTGAGAAAGGGTATAAAAAAATAAAAGAAAGTTTCCCCTTGGGGCGTTTTGGGGGCTACCCCCCTTCCCCAGCCTATTGCCACTTGTGTACCCCAAGCTTAACAACTGAAAGTCCCTATTACCTAAGGATGATTCCTATCAAGTTTGGTTAAAATCCAGTTATTTATTCTAAAGAAAAGGTATAAAAAAATAAAAGAAAGTTTCCCCTTGGGGCGTTTTGGGGGCTACCCCCCTTCCCCAGCCTATTGCCACTTGTGTACACCAAGCTTAACAACTGATAGTCCCTATTACCTAAGGATGATTCCTATCAAGTTTGGTTAAAATCCAGTAATTTATTCTTGAGAAAAGGTATTAAAAAAAATAAAAGAAAGTTTCCCCCCTGGGGCGTTTTGGGGGCTACCCCCCTTCCCCAGCCTATTGCCACTTGTGTATCCCAAGCTTAACAACTGATAGTCCCTATTACCTAAGGATGATTCCTGTCAAGTTTGGTTAAAATCCAGTTATTTATTCTTGAGAAAAGGTATTAAATAAATAAAAGAAAGTTTCCCCCCTGGGGCGTTTTGGGGGCTACCCCCCTTCCCCAGCCTATTGCCACTTGTGTATCCCAAGCTTAACAACTGATAGTCCCTATTACCTAAGGATGATTCCTATCAAGTTTGGTTAAAATGCAGTTATTTATTCTTGAGAAAATGTCCCAAAATAAGAGAAAAGTGCCCCCAGGGGGGCGTTTTGGGGGGCATTTGGTGGCTATCCACCGATCCCCTTGCCACTTATGACCACACATCTTAACAGGGTAAGGTTCCTATTACCTAAGGATGATTCCAAGGGTTTTTTTCCATGTCAGGCCGTGCATTTTCGAAAAGAAGTAAAAATTACATATTAGGGCCCCAGGGGTACATTGGGGGTTGCCCCCAGGCTCCCCTGAAAATATTTTGAGATGCCTCTATATCTAATATTGTTCCAGTTATGATTTTGAACATGTGTTTTAAATTTGGACAAGAGTGCACAATTGCGCACCTTATCCACCCCACTATAACATAATTTAAAATAAAGAAGCTTTAGTTACTCACGTTACATGACATTAACCAAACCTGTAGACTCAGCGTAACTCAGTGTTACAGAATTATAACATTATTAAAATATGAGTACTTATGTTTGCTCATCTTCTATATGATGTCCTGAACTATTTGACATCTGTCCCAATGTACGTTCCATTTCAGCATCATCCATTGGTTCTTCATTAAGTGCATCCTCATCTTTATATTGTACACAATCATCTCTTGGTCTATCGCCTTCAATCATTAGTATATCTTTTTCTTTTTCGGTTACTTCTCGCCCTTCTCTCTTCCAAACGATTATATTCTCCCCCTGTTCCTCTTCTTGCTCTTATTTTTCTCCTTTGCCCCCCCCCCCCCCCTTCCTCCCCCGTCTCTCTGAATATCTCTCTCAATCACACTGTCTCTGTCATTCTCTCCTTCATTTTCTTGCTCTTTTCCACTGTTCTGTCTGTCAAAGTCAAATAGCAAAGTTTATATTGTTCTGTGTCTTCTTTGTATATTTGATGCAAATGTATCATCCAATACTATGAATAATGATTTAGACAATAATTGACAACGTCTTATTTCATACATACACAAAACATCATTATTCATTTGATTTTTTTTTTATTATTGACAAGACAACTTCCTTTAATATTTTATCTTACTTTATTCAAGAAAAAGGTCGCCCGCAAACATATGTACATAAATGTAAATATAGATATTTTCTCTTTACAACTATACCAACACACTATTTATTGAAACACTTGTTGCACCATAATCCAGTTTCATACATAACCCACTCACCATGTGGATGTACATAGTAGCTTTAATGATTGGAACGCCCTGGGATCTCCTCTACAGAAATAAACTGCTGTTCTGTTTATTGTGCTACATGTACATGCTTTGTCAAGTTTCCAATCGACCCGCTCCGTAATTGCCTACAGTTTGCAAGTGCTTTTCGCGCGACACTTCCTCTTCTTTCATAAAGAAAGTGCCCTTTCACAGGCCCCACAAATTCAACTGGTATCGGGCTTGCAGATACAAAAAATAGAGCTTACTTAATTCGATGAGTGGCTCCTCTCAATCCCCTGGTAACAGTTAGTATTAAAGTTTGAAAAAGTTTCAAAATAAGCTACTATACTGCTATGCTACTAGTACCACTACTACTGCTACTACTACTACTACTACTACTAGGACTACTACTCCTATTCCTACTACTATATTACTCCTACACCTACTAATATGACTACTACTTCTACTACTACTACTACTACTACTACAACTACTACTACTATTATTATTACTCCTACTATTTCTATTACTACATGTACTACTACTACTACTGCTACTACTACTACTTATAATAATAATGATAATGATAATAATAATACATACATTTATAAAGCGCAGACAATATTCCATATAGTATATATTCTACTGCGCTTTATATGACTAAAAATGCGTGTTATGAATTAAATAGATATGGTTTGAGCTTTAGTTTAAAGTTGTTTACTGATGGTGCTTTCCTAACCTCCAGGGGTAAGCTATTCCGGAGCTTGGGCGATATATGCTCCATCACCTAGCGCTACTTTTCTTTTGAAGGATGGAATCTGTAAAAGCAGAGGATCCGTTGAACTGCGCAAATTGCGACAATGATTACTCGTTTTATACTTCAATAATTCTGTAATGTAGCCAGGAGCTTTACCAAGCAGTGCTTTTTATGCAATTAGTATGACCAACAAACAATAATAATAATAATAATAATAATAATAATAATAATAATAATAATAATGATAATAATAATAATAATAATAACAATAATAATAATGATAATAATAATAATAATAATAATAATAATATTGTCCTATGGGAGCCCTACTTTATGGTGAATGAGCGCTCTGGTAAAATATTTGAATAAATAAATAAATAAATAAATGAATACGTATATCAACAACTACATGTCTCATAGGAATGAGATCAGCGCCTTTGTTCTAATTCCCTCATTCTTCAACCTCTATCCTTTTATTTATGTTTGCCGCCCTCTGTGTTCGGGATCGAATTCAGCTACAATACATCTTATACAACAAGCTTTCTCATTGGTTGTAAAGTTGCTTATATTACAGCAATTCGTACAGCTACATTACGTACGCGTGGTCTTGTCATTACGCACGCATGGTTCTGTCATAACGTGCGCGTGGTTCTGTCATTACATACGCCTTGTTTTGGCATAACGTGCGCGTGCTTCTGTCAATGCGTACGCAAAATTTGGTCTATGGTTAACCATTAATGACAGAACCACGCGTACGTAATGACAGAACCACGCGTACGTAATGACAGAACCACGCGTATGTAATGACAAAAGCAGGCGTACGTTATGCCAAAACCACGCGTACGTTCAGAATGTCAAAGAAGAATAATAGAAAAAGACCATGCGTACGTTATGACAAAACCACGCGTACGTAATGACAGAACCACGCGTACGCTCTGACAGAACCACGCGTACGCTCTGACAGAACCATGCGTACGTTGTGATTGGCAGGCGTACGGTCTGGGCACCCGTTTTGGCGGGAACGGCCCACCATACTGAGCTAGCTGTCCCCGCCACCACAAGAGTACTTCCTCCTGATATTGCGTTGTACAGCTAGCTCACGGCTCACCTTACGACGTGTTTTTGCGGATATTAACTTGACGCTTAGAACTCTGCACTGAGAATTTAACTACTAAATCAGGTAATTTCGAGCTGTCGATTCGATGGAGCCTCATGCAAGTTTTGGAAATGTACGAGTGACTCTGTCAGAAAATAACTGTAGGCCTAGGCCTAGTTTACAATTGTAATTTGCGAGTTCTGTCAGAACGTTACCTGTGTGGCATGCAACTGTACTTCATGGATTGCAATGTCATTGTCATTGGATTTGGAGCAAGACTAATGATCATGTTGATATTGTATTTGTAACCATGTGTAACATTAAAAGTAAAATAAATACTATATAGGACTTAAATTTGCCTATTTTTAACTGCACATACATCTTTCAGTTTCACAGCACTGTGCATCTAGACTATAGACTGCCCAATCATGTCAATCGTGAATGATAATTTAATGTTATTGCATGAAGTCTCAAAGTCAAACTTTTCACTCCACCCAGAGGACTCGCTGTAGGCCTACCTACAAGCAGAGAAGAAGAAGTATATAAAAAGTGTCAAACATTTCTGACTAAAAAGTACACAAATGCTTTAATATGTGAGTAGAGATCGCGCTACAATCAATTTGTGAATATCGTCTTTGAACATGCTATATATTCCTATCAAAGTGCCATGCAATAAATGATCGGCTATGTTCATACTTTAGTACTACCTGGTATGTGATTTGCATACGTGCGACTGAATGGGCACATAAAATTAGGACAGAAGTCAACCGCCTCAAATGAGGTCAAGAAAGGATTGATCTGTCACTGGATTGTATTTACATAATTAAAGTACAATAAATAGACAGATACCTTATAGCTTAAATATGACACTTCAAAGACAGGGTAGCCTACCTTTTACAAAAGTCAGATTCAACATGATGAAACTAGGCATAGATTAGCAGTATACCCTATTGATGAAATATCAGTCATACACTGTACGTAACTTCTCAAACATTTTGAGGAAAAGTGAAAAAGTATCCTTGTGTACATTATAAACGCTGCAACCATATATAGTCTACTGTCATAAACTGCATTGGATTGCCCAGCAGTGCAGATATACATCAAGGGCCCTCAGCATTTCAAACATTATAGGTTTTCAAACACAACAGACAGCAATTATATGTAGTGTCATTAATAATAATAATAATGATACATATAATTTATATAGCGCACTTTCCATCTTTATTAGATGCTCAAGGCGCTTCAGAGAGAGAGAGAGAAAAAAAATACAATACAATATTATATGGAATATTCTTTATGACTACTTTCTCTTACGATGAGGGTATTGCAGCTGGCTACCTGGTACAGACCCTTTTTTCATTCCTAAAGGAGACATGTCCAGCTATTAAAGTATATTGACTCTCCTACATAATCTCTTCCAGCAGGTGTGCCAAGCAGGAAAGCCCCATCTTGAGTAGCCTTTGGTCGAGTCCTCGCTCGCCGAACAAGGTTTGAAAAAAGACTAAAGCAGTGTGCGTTTACGGTAGTGATCGCGCGAGCGAGCTGCCTTGGCAGCGAGGCCTTTGCTAACTTGAAAAGCTTATTATATATTTGCATATGTCCGAGGGTATTACATATGCAGCAGCTATTGACGATCGCGACCAATCGTAATTGTTTTTATCGTGATATTTTACGTAGATTCGTTCATTGTATAGTGGGGGTGTTGTTATTCCAATGTACTTAATAATCAATGAATTCTGGTACAAATTTCAATAAAACATAATTTTTTTACATAAATATATTTGAAGTATGACTAACGTATTCATAACTTTGTTGTCTAGATAATTTTGGAAAAAAAATATTCTCCTTAGTTATTCCTTCTACCCTGCGTATAATGGATCACTTCAATTGACAGAGCAGCGCGACTGCAAGTAGTACCTCCCGCAGAAGTCAGGCCAGTTTCGCCAGGGAATGCCGATGGGATTTGTGTGCTTGCAGCACTGGCAGCGACAGAGGCTGTGCGTAGAAAGTCCTTGCACAGCGGAATGGCTTGAAAAATTGCAGATTTGCCATAGCCAGTTGGAAGATTGACAAAAAGATCTTCACCTCTCAATGCTGATCGTATAGCTTTCGTCTGCAAATTCTTAATATTTGACAATTTTAACCTTCCAGCTGCATATTCAATGCTTTTTGATACGATGTCTTCTTCGAATTCGCCGCCAGCCATGTTCGTTTTTCGAGCGAGCAAAGATGATCGATCAATCAAGGCTGAATTCATGCATATTCATGATTTTTCTCAAATAGTCTACTCTGATTGGTTTATTGGATTAGAAGGTGTGGTTTGGCTGGCTTCCTGGCGAAGCTACTTTGCATCTCATTATCTACCGATTTGGTAGCGGACGTATAATACGAAACAAAAGAATTAAACTGCAAGTTCGTAAAGGCCTCGGCGCTGAAGCGCCTCGCATGATAGTCTTATGTATGCAGACTCGTTCGGCACATTTTGGGGTATAACAGCGCCGAATGCCTTGGCTAAAGGCTACATCTTGAGGTGAACACTGAAGAGGCCATACTCTACAGTCAGACTCCAGACGCTTCTTGAGATATGCTCGGAGAGACAGACAGTGCCTTATTAGCTATTACCTACTGTCATAATCAGGATGGAGATAGCTCTGTACTTATTTCGACATTTAAAGACAGGCTGTCCAAATTGCAAAAGTCATGACACTCGGCAGGAATCACTCAGTTTAACATAACGCTAACATGTAAAATCTCACAGTCCTAGCTTCACAAACATTCTCAGGAAAAATTAAAAAGTATCCTTGTTTATGTTTGAAACGCATCAATTCTAGTCTACATTCATAATCGGAATGTCTTTGTCAGTGTGCGATGCAGGCTTTCTTCCATTGAATGCATGCAATATGTGGCGGACCCGTGCGAACAAAAGCCCACAGCAATTTACGTTCTCGAGGTTTCGGAAGACCCGCCCCAAAACCTGAAAATCTAGCGATGGCTGTAATTTCCTTAAAAGTCAGATTCCAGTACTATTATTGGTACAGAAAAGTTCTGATACAGTATCTACTTCCATTTTCAATGTTTTTACAAAAAAAAAAAAAAATAACATGCAAAAGGGACATCCTGTCTTTTTGAGCTTGTTTCCATTCTGAATTGTGCCTTTCATAATTAGCCGTCTTTCTCAGTCAGGGCAATCTATGACTTCAGAAGCAGAGCAGAATGATCCAAATGTACTTGGAATCAAGAAACATTGTTTTTTTTTCTGCATCTCTCTGTTGATCCCTTTCTCTATCTTCGTTTCTCCCTTGTCCTCCTCCGTTCTCTCTCTCTCGCTCTGTCTCTGTCTCTCTCTCGTCTTTCTCCTATCTCTCCTTCTCTCTCTTCCTATCTCTATCTTCTGCCTGTCTTTCTCCTCTTTCTCTCCCACTCCCCCTCCCCTCCCATCCTACCTCGGCAGGCGGCACCATGCCGTACCTAGACATCCAGGGCAGAGTCTGCGGCTTCATGAACTTGGAGCAAGATGAGGACAGCGGGCGTTTCTTCAGACGATACTTCGTCATCTCTCCAGAGGATGGCTGTCTGCTCTGCTACATGGACAACCCCATGGTGAGTGCTTCACCCCCTATCCTCTCCCTCCTGAATGCCTTGAAACACCTCCC
This sequence comes from Arbacia lixula, assembly GCA_963669155.1. Taxonomy (NCBI): domain Eukaryota; kingdom Metazoa; phylum Echinodermata; class Echinoidea; order Arbacioida; family Arbaciidae; genus Arbacia; species Arbacia lixula. The sequence goes on from OZ022584.1 coordinate 12,868,422, forward strand.
CACCCCCCCCCCCCCCATGGACAACCCCATGATTAGTGCTTCACCCCCTATCCTCTCCCTCCTGAATGCCTTGAAACACCTCCCCACCCCCCCCCCATGGACAACCCCATGATGAGTGCTTCACCCCCTATCCTCCCCCTCCTGAATGCCTTGAAACACCTCCCCACCCCTCCCCCCACGGACAACCCCATGGTGAGTGCTTCACCCCCTATCCTCTCCCTCCTGAATGCCTTCACACACCTCACTTCACCCCCCCCCCCCCTCCCCCCATGGACAACCCCATGTTGAGTGGTTTACCCCCTATCTCCATTCTGAATACCTTCAAACACCTCACCACCCCCCCCCCCCCCCCCTCACATGGACAACTACATGGGTCATGGGGAGTTCTTCACCCCTACACTCTCCATCCTGAATGCCCTCACACACCTCTTCCCCCCCCCCCTCCTTCCATCCCCCCTCCCCCAAGGGATAGCTAATGTACCTGCTCTGAATAACCCTATGGTGAGTGCCAGACCCTCTATTACCCTCAGGCGTGTTTGTGAAGTCAAATTAGTGAT